>CM042327.1:26336011-26633511 GCA_023566125.1 Zingel zingel
GAGATAAAAAAAAAATGAATCGCGTTTTTTAAACCGCCTACGGTGTAACGCTAGTTAACATACAGCAGGTTAACGTTAGCCTGCCCTTAGCTAGTAACATTAGCTGGCTTAAACACAGTTAAAATTAGCGCTACACAATATATAATTTTTTTTATCGTCATCGCAATATCAACTAGCGCAATAACCATATCGCGAAAGGCTGCAACACATCTCAAAAGAGACTCAGAGATTTTTTTGTTAGTTGAAAGAAAATATCAGTAGAAAACTACACTTTAAATCTAACTGTCATTCTCTTTTTTTAGTGGTGCCTTTTTATATTCAATTACAGTGAGGAAAATAAGTATTTGAACACCCTGCTATTTTGCAAGTTCTCCCACTTGGAAATCATGGAGGGGTCTGAAATTGTCATCGTAGGTGCATGTCCACTGTGAGAGACATAATCTAAAAACAAAAATCCAGAAATCACAATGTATGATTTTTTTAACTATTTATTTGTATGATACAGCTGCAAATAAGTATTTGAACACCTGTCTATCAGCTAGAATTCTGACCCTCGAAGACCTGTTAGTCTGCCTTTTAAAATGTCCACCTCCACTCCATTTATTATCCTAAATTAGATGCACCTGTTTGAGGTCGGTAGCTGCATAAAGACACCTGTCCACCCCATACAATCAGTAAGAATCCAACTACTAACATGGCCAAGACCAAAGAGCTGTCCAAAGACACTAGAGACCAAATTGTACACCTCCACAAGGCTGGAAAGGGCTACGGGGAAATTGCCAAGCAGCTTGGTGAAAAAAGGTCCACTGTTGGAGCAATCATTAGAAAATGGAAGAAGCTAAACATGACTGTCACTCTCCCTCGGACTGGGGCTCCATGCAAGATCTCACCTCGTGGGGTCTCAATGATCCTAAGAAAGGTGAGAAATCAGCCCAGGACTACACGGGAGGAGCTGGTCAATGACCTGAAAAGAGCTGGGACCACCGTTTCCAAGGTTACTGTTGGTAATACACTAAGACGTCATGGTTTGAAATCATGCATGGCACGGAAGGTTCCCCTGCTTAAACCAGCACATGTCAAGGCCCGTCTTAAGTTTGCCAATGACCATTTGGATGATCCAGAGGAGTCATGGGAGAAAGTCATGTGGTCAGATGAGACCAAAATAGAACTTTTTGGTCATAATTCTACTAACAGTGTTTGGAGGAAGAAGAATGATGAGTACCATCCCAAGAACACCATCCCTACTGTGAAGCATGGGGTGGTAGCATCATACTTTGGGGGTGTTTTTCTGCACATGGGACAGGGCGACTGCACTGTATTAAGGAGAGGATGACCGGGGCCATGTATTGCGAGATTTTGGGGAACAACCTCCTTCCCTCAGTTAGAGCATTGAAGATGGGTCGAGGCTGGGTCTTCCAACATGACAATGACCCGAAGCACACAGCCAGGATAACCAAGGAGTGGCTCTGTAGGAAGCATATCAAGGTTCTGGCGTGGCCTAGCCAGTCTCCAGACCTAAACCCAATAGAGAATCTTTGGAGGGAGCTCAAACTCCGTGTTTCTCAGCGACAGCCCAGAAACCTGACTGATCTAGAGAAGATCTGTGTGGAGGAGTGGGCCAAACTCCCTCCTGCAGTGTGTGCAAACCTGGTGAAAAACTACAGGAAACGTTTGACCTCTGTAATTGCAAACAAAGGCTACTGTACCAAATATTAACATTGATTTTCTCAGGTGTTCAAATACTTATTTGCAGCTGTATCATACAAATAAATAGTTAAAAAATCATACATTGTGATTTCTGGAATTTTTTTTTTTAGATTATGTCTCTCACAGTGGACATGCACCTACGATGACAATTTCAGACCCCTCCATGATTTCCAAGTGGGAGAACCTGCAAAATAGCAGGGTGTTCAAATACTTATTTTCCTCACTGTAAATAAATGTTGGAAATTATTACCTTCAGTCATGTTCTTTTAAATTCAACAAACAGTTCTTTGTATTTTAGCAGAATATTGAAAGCAGCAGCAATGCAGAACTGAGTACACTTTAATATGTTTATTTATTGCAAGTTATGTCGTTACGGTTAACGCATATCGCATATGTTCCTCATATCCTGCAGCCCTAGTTAAAATGCTGACAGCTAAACGGTGTAAAGTGTGTCTGTATTTCACTGGAAAGGATTCCAACACTGGGACGTAACGTTCAGTCTGCAGCTGAAGACACAGAGGAGCCTGGCTGACTTTTGAGACACCATGGACACCGTGGAGAAACAACAGAGACGGGACTTAGTGATGCATTTTGGTCCGGCTCCGCAAGCTTGTTGTTATGATAAGGGGACACATCTGTTGTTTTTACACAGTTTACAAATAAAAGGAATATTTTTCCATCATTTAATTTAAAAAATCATGAGAAAATCGTATCGTGAACTTAAGTTGTGTATCGAATCGTGAGTTGATTGTATCGTTACATCCCTACCACCAACACTACGGCTTGCATCTTGTGTTACATTGAAGGCCATGCACTACGTTTTTGTTCAATCCTTATTTGTTGTGTATTTAATTTTAGTCCTACTGAGCAGAAGTGAATGCTGTGTGGGTGGTTGCAACATTTCAATATTCCCCCTTTGATGAGTTATTTGTGTGTGAAGCGGATAATTTTACCAGCATGAAATATGACTGTGAGCAAATGTCTCTGACCGTTGATTCACAAATGGCTAATTGATGTTCAAATTTAATATAATTGTTCCCTGATAAGAATAATTGCTGTTTTTTGTATCTCTCAGGTCTCTCAGAAGACTCTATGCTCTATATTAACTGCTTCCAAAATTGTATTCTTTGTAGAAATTTAGTTCATTATCATCATCTGAGTGGTTTAATTTGTAGATAAGTCCACCCAAATGGTATAAATGGTGTAAATATTTAAGAACCTGAAATAATCATTCATGACATTTTCATACAAATGAACATACTTTATTAATTGCAACTCTGTTTTACACAGTTTCATTATCTAAAGTTTAACTTAAATACCCATTAGTGATTTTGTACTTAACAATCATGTCAAAGTGATTTTTTGATTTTCAAAATGTTTGTATTATATTGAAAGGACAAACATGGGTGTGACTGGCCAGTGCAGTGCATTGTGTTGTAACAAAATTGAGCCAGGTTCAACTTCTTTGCTGTGCCAGCGCAGTAGTCTATTGAAACAGTTAAAAATGAAATTATTTGATGGTCATATGTAAAGATATTTTCTCTCTACGTGGACAAAAAACATAATTCTCGCTGGTAAAGGCACAGACAGGGGTCGCTGTTGTGAAACAAAAGAAATAGAGAATAGTTGGGAAGTGGGAGGAGCTATTTCAGGAGCCACTGGTTCTAGAAGTATAAGTCCCATTAATCTTTGGCTGCGTCCAAAATTCCATACTAACATAGTATTTAGTAGCTATAACAGTAGTGAGATATTTTAGTATGTCTGAAACCTTCGTATGAAACCAATGGTACACATTGCATGCTTTTGTGTCCACGTGACTGATGGGAATTTTTTTTTTTTAAATGAGTCCAGTATTGAGCAAAACAGCAATAAAGGCTGTAATCTAACCACTTGGGGCATTTTTGCACCGCCAGTTTGTGTCCACTAGAAATGCTGTTTTTACCACTGACCGGCTCTGATTATTATTATTATTCTAAGTGTCTGACAACATTATGGAAAGGATCTCTACAGAGAAAGACCTTTTTTGTTAAAGAGTAAGATCCTTTTTGTTTAACATGAAACAGCTCAGAAATCGGCATCGCCAAACTCACCAGACTCCATTTAAATAAACAATACTTTTAGCGTGTATAGAGCCAGTATTGCCAGTATTTTTTTACATGTAAATGGGTGAAAATTAAGGGTTTATTTCCACCAAACCAGGGTGGTGATTGTTGAAAAAGTGGAGAGACTAACCAAGATGGCTTTTAGTTTTATTTAGTTTCTGTCGACTTTGAATGAAGTGTGTTTTACGATGATACAATTACTGTTTGTTTAAATAGAGTCTTGTGCGTTGGTGATTCCGGGGCAGTTTCATTATAACAAAAAGCATCTTACTCTTTAACTAAAACTCTATCTCTGTAGGGATCCTTTCCATAATGTTGTCAGACACTTAACCTGAGCCTGTCAGTGGCAAAAACAAAACTTTTAGTGGACAGAAACTGAAGGTGTGCTCTGGCGCATTAACGTTACAGCAGTTTTGCCGCTGCCGACTGCAGCGGTGTTTCTTAATACTGAAACAATTTCAAAGATTGTTGTACCCATCATCACAAAAACATGGGAATATAGGGTCCAGATTGAAAAAATACCGAAGTTACCCTTTAAAAGCGTTTATATTTGCTTTCCATAAACATCTGCCATCTGGTAGAAGATCCACCTGAGAAAATCCTGTGGCGCAAAGAAAGTGCAATTTTCCCCAGCAGCAGCACCGGCAGTTTGTTTAAAATAATTTTTTTTAAAAACATCATGCCGGAACAAAGAAAACGACACATTACCTGCAGATAATAGATATGCGAATATATGCACCTTTTTTAATGATGTGTTCTGTTTTTTTTTTTTTTTGCCTTGTTATGTAGGCCTATGTGTGTAGTCACCTTCATCTTCATTTGTGCTTCCACAGCCTGAGTTCTACCAGGTTTGTCACACCAAAAAGGACTACGAAGAGATCGGGCCGAGCATCTGTCGCCACAACCCTGTGTTTGGAGTCATGTCTTAACTCTGGACCTCCGAAGTGTAACAGTGGGTTGGGGTGCTGAAGTTGGGCTGTGTAAAGGACAGGCTCAGGAGGTGAGGGACGGTGGGGCTTCTGTGCTTTTTAATTACTTGTTTAGCTATGAATGTGTGGGACAAGAAGGCGATCCAGAATACACAAAGGAGAAAAAAAAGATGACCAGACCAAACACAGACCGGCTGAAAAATTTATTGTGAATGTTCCTATATTTCTTTTTTGTTTTTTAATTTTTTCAAAATGAGGGAAAATGGTTTGTAAGCCAAAACTGTTTTAAGAGCATTGCTGGATCTGTTGCAACATGCAGTGAGTGGTGATGATAATTATAAAAAATGGTGTTGGTGGAGGTCTAGTATGATTATAAAAACATTGGTAGTGATTTACCTGACACCAGAACATATTATTTGTTTATAAAACTTAAGTCCAGGCAAAGATCCAATGACTGCTGAGATCATTTAACAAGTTTAGAACATGTTATTGTCTCCTTTTTATTTTCTGCATTTTTTTCCCAGCTTCAAATGCACATGTCTGTGTATCATGGTAAGAGCTTGTTTATATTTCATACAAAAGTTTTTTATATGTAAAACCTGGAAAATCAGGGGTAAAAAAAAAAAAGAAAGAATAGATACCAGGATCCGCAACAGACGATGCAGCTTTCATACGCATTATTTTTTTGAGTTTGAGTAGGTGTTTTCTCCTTCAATTCAATTCTTCATACAGTACATTTATTTCACATCTGCTTTCACTTCACACAATGTCAGGAGTCCACCTCTGATGCAGTTAAAGAGAAGAGAGGACTTGCTGAGGTTATAAAGATGAAACTGAATAAGAACGACTGTCAGACCAGTATTGTTAGACTAAGTTTTTTATTATTAAATGCCAAATTATTAAAAGAACGGGATTTGTGTATTTAATGCCTTGCAACATTCCAATAAAAGGCTACATTTGTTTCTAAGTAATGGAGTCTTGGTCTTTACTTTTTTGCTTTATTTCTGCTCAATTGCTGATGCTTTTTATTTTTTAAGTGCTGCATTCATCTGATACATGTCACTGTTTATTCAATCTGTGATTGTATACAACATACTGTATGTAAGTGACTGAACAATTGAAACGGTGGGAAGTCTTAAGGAATCAAGGAAAAGAAATGCAATTCTCAGATTTGAGAAGTTGCAACTAAAATTCTTTTTTATTTTTTTCTTGATAAAGTATTCAAGCTAAGGTGACTCAGCTATCAGGGCTGTAGCAATGGTTTTAGCAATACAGAGGTCCAGATTCCTCCACTGCAACCCCAAGAATTATTTTCACTGATTTTACTATTCAATTATATTTCCTGTAAAGTTGATCTCCCTACTTGAAGATCTAAATTAGATGTTGCAGCCCAACACCTTAGTTGATGTGGCCCATGAGTTAATTTTTTTTTAAAGATCAATTTTTTATTGTTTTTATATTTTTAAACATACAGAACAGACAAACACAATTAAAAAAGAAGAACATCCCTCTCCCACCCCCCACCCTCTGCGGTCTCGAGGAAAGATAAACAAACGACTAAATAAAAAACAAAACAGAAACCACACCTTGCCTAGTCGCTCTCCTCTAATTCTTGTGATGCTGAGGTCATTAGGACTGATACTTGTGCTGCTGCGTTTTTCCGTAGGTCTATATTTGAAGATTGGTTCAAAGGTTGTATCAGTTTAGCATAAATCCTGGACACTAATCCTCTCACCAGAGAATCAACAAGCAACATGGTACTTCATAACATTTTAGGGCTGATCTTTTTTTTTTTTTTTCATTTACTTTTTATTGGTTTTCTTTTATGTGCCATACAGGCACAAAACATACAGCGTAACATAACATGACGAGGGGAGGATTCGTGTATTAAAGGAACACAGCGACTTATTGGGACTTTAGCTTATTCTCCGTAACCCCCAGAGTAAGACAAGTCGATACATACCCTTCTCGTGTCCGTGCATGTTGTAGCGGTGTCTGACAGTTCCACCGGTAGTAATGGACAAATTTGAGCTGCTCTATAATAATTTCTCAAACAGGGGAGGGCTAGTCCCCCTTTCTCTTTTGGTAGTTGTAGGGTTTTATATTGTATTCTTGGTCTCTTCCCTGTCCATATAAATCTGGAAAGAATTTTATCCCACTCTCTAAAATATGATTCTGGTTTCTCTATTGGTATCGAGTGAAATAAATATAAAAGTCTTGGTAGAATGTTAATTTTAACTGAATCTATACGAGAACTGATATTGAGATAAGGGATCAAGTTCCATCTACTGATATCTGTTATAATTTCTTTTTTGAGAGGGCCATAGTTAATTTATTCCTGTTTATATGTCTAAAGGTAGGATAATTCCTAAATATTTTACAGAATTTTTGTCCCAGTCCAGATGGTACCTGGAGCAAAGACATTGAGGGGGATCAAAATGGAAACTAAGAACCTGAGTTTTTTTTCTTATTTAATTTATATCCTGAGTATGACCCATATTCATCTAAAACAGACATCAACGCTGGCAGAGATTCCGTTGGGTTTGAAAGGCTAACAAGCACGTCATCTGTGAACAGGGCCAGCTTTTGTTCACCTGCTGCCATATTGATACCTGTGATCTTGTTGTTTTGCCTAGGCCATTGTGGCTCAATAAAAATTGCAAATAGAATTGGACTTAGGGGACAGCCCTGTCTTGTTGATCTCTCTAGAAAAAATGAGTTCTCCGTACATTTTTAGCTTAGCTGATGGTTTATCGTAAAGGGCTTTTAATGTATTAATAATTACTTGATTGAAGCCGAATTTCTCCATAACATTGAAAAGAAATTGCCATCTGACCGAGTCAAACGCCTTTTCCACGTCTAAACTAACCAACATGGCCTGTATTTTATTTTGATTAATATGTCTGATAATTTGTAGAGATCTTCTAATATTATCATGTGTCTGACGTGCAAGAACAAAACCATATTGATCCATATTGATTATTTGCGGTAAAATTTTCTCAAGTCTTTTAGTGATAATTGAAGTGAATCATTTATAGTCTAAATTAAGCACACTAATTGGTCTGTAGTTTGCGCAGTCTAATTTGTCCTTATTTCCCTTAGGTATAACTGATATAATCGCTTCCTTCCATGATGCAGGGGTTTCCCCTTTAGTCAGGACCCAGTTGAATGTTTTTATTAAAATGGGTGTCAAAACCTCCTTCAGTTTCTTATACCATTCTGAACCAAATCCATCTGCGCCTGGGATTTATTAGCTTTGAGTCTTGAGATAGCAGAGTAGATTTCTTCTTTTGAAATTAGTGAAGCTAATATTTTATTTTCTTCTTCTATAAGTTTGGTAAATGTAAAGATTTGAGTAGTGACTCCATTCTCTGGTCCGTATTAACTTGGGGTTGTGAATATCATTTTTCACAGTATGTTTTAAAACATTCTTTAATTTCCTGAGTTTGGTAGTAAACTGTCTTGGTTTGTCCTTTTTATTTCTATTTTAACCTTTGGGTCTGTTGATTCTTTATGTTCGGATCCCAGGTTTTTGAGTTCAGTCTGGAGAGTCTTAATTTTTACATCTCTTTGTTTTTTAAGAAGAGATGTCACTGTGATCACCCTACCTCTCATTATTGCCTTGCAGGCATCCCAGAGTATGGGTGGAGAAACCTCTCCATTATCATTAAACTCCAAGTATTCTTGAATTTCTTTTGCAAACTTTCTGTCCTGTTGTTGTTGTTGAGTACACTAGGATTTAGTTTCCAGAGTGTAAGCTTCCTTCTGTCAGGGACAAATAGAGTGGGCAGAGATCTGAACTATCCATTGCTCCAATATGGCAGTCTTGAACTTTGTCACTGTCTGTTCCAAATATTAAAAAATAATCAATTCTAGAATAGGTTGAGTGTGAGGACAAGTAGAAGGTATAATCTTTGACCGATAGATTTAGATATCCAAATATCAATTAGTCCTAATTCTGATAGTATTAGGTTAAATTTCTTTGTCATTTTTTGGGGATGAGATTTTCTTATCCCAATTGAGTCAAGGTTTGGGTTAAGCGTAGTATTAAAGTCCCCTGCACATATTAAAGTCCCCTGTGTTTCAGTTGCTATCCTTTCAATTACTTGGGTATAGAAATTTCTATTTAAGCAAATTTCTATTTAAGCAAATTTCCATCAACTTTCCCACGAATCATTATGAATCTACCTTCCTTGTCTTAATAGTAGACACATGTTTGTACGTCACCTTTCCTGAAATTAGTATTACTACGCCCCTAGTGTGTTTGGATCTATTTGAGGAGGAGAAGACATATTTAAACCCCTGTCTTTTGAGTTTTTCATGCTCTGCTTCCATCAGGTGGATTTCTTGCAGAAATGCAATATCTATGTTTTCTCTTTTTAGTTTAAGAAGGATTTTGCTCTGCTTGACTGGGCTATGAAGCCCATTCACATTTAGAGACACTACTTTCATTACCTGGGCCCTGTAAGTACCAGCTTACATCTGGAATTGTATGAAGCTATATCCTCAACAAAAACAGATTTCCCTTGTAGAGAAGAAAGAATAAACCTCCCCTGTTTTGAACATAGAACAAACATTTACACTCATCATAACAAAAATAATAAATGTGAGAACTTCCTGTAACAGAGGAACCTGTGTCCCTCTAAGGTCCCCGTTGGTGGGTGGAGGGAAAAAACCCTCCTGGATGGTTGGGGCCCTCCTTAGTGGTATCGTGGCTGACCTGTTGGTGCACTCCATGTCCACTAATGAGCCCAACATTACTATTCCGTTCAGTCGGCGATTTACTGTAATTTCAACAGATTGAGTTTTTAAAGTATAGAGGAACATTTCACCTCCCTTGTTTTCCAGTCCACTCACATGTTATTCCTTTTTCCGTTTGTAGTGCTTTTAACATTGGGGTATTCTCCTAAACCCTTGGAGCCTTTTTTTCACTTGCATCCCTATTTGTTTTCCTCCGTCGGCCGCTCCTTGCCACGGGAACACCTTCAGTAACCTCTCTTCTAAGTGGGAAACCGGGTCCTCTCTGATGGCGGGCACCTCCCACCCCCGAGTCGCCCTCCAGTAAACCGTATATTCGGACGTTGTTTCTTCTGGACCTGCTTTCCAAATCAGTGACTCTTTCTTGCAACCTGCGTTGTTCTTTCAGCAGACTCAGCAGAGCCTTTTTTCGTTGCTGCACCGCTTGTTTCCATATCTGAAATGCGCTCCTCCGCCTCGGTGATTGCCTGGTCGTGACCCTGGAGTCTGGTCCCTACTTCAGTTAGCTTCTGGTTTAGCTCTTGTCTCAGCGTCGCTAGCTTGTCCTTGAAATCTTTCTTTAAATCACCCTTGAGGTCGAAGATAGCTAAAGAACGTCATTTTTGAAGTCACAAATGTTATTCAGGATGGTTTACAGTTCCCGAAGCAGTTCGTCTTTAGCTTCACTGCCAACTCCGCTAGCTAGCAGATCACAATTTTCTTCGTCGGTTGGCTCCATTTTTTTTTTGTTGGACTTTAATTGTTCAGGTACCTTCCCTCTCCGGTAGATATCATCTTTTTTGGATCTCACGCTAAAGTTTTCGAGTTTGAGGGTATTTTTGACGACTGAAACAGAGCAATGCGTCTATCTCGTGCATGGCTCCAGACGGAATTCACCTTTTAGGGCTGATCTTAAGTGATTAAGCTGGCTAAATCTATATCAATCAATACTGACTCAGTTTCGGACCCAGCGCACATCTGGCAAGCCACTAAAGGATTTATTAGAGACTTCACATCTTCCTTTGCGGTCAATTTGAAGAAAATGAGAGAGGCAAAGATTGCGGAGTTAGAAGAACGTTGTAAATTGTAGAGCTCAATGATTTTCTAAGAAGGAGAGCTAAATTCATAATGCACAGGTGAGGCAAAATTACTATTTTAATGGTTGCAAAACAAACATACAGTGAGGAAAATAAGTATTTGAACACCCTGCTATTTTGCAAGTTCTCCCACTTGGAAATCATGGAGGGGTCTGAAATTGTCATCGTAGGTGCATGTCCACTGTGAGAGACATAATCTAAAAACAAAAATCCAGAAATCACAATGTATGATTTTTTAACTATTTATTTGTATGATACAGCTGCAAATAAGTATTTGAACACCTGTCTATCAGCTAGAATTCTGACCCTCAAAGACCTGTTAGTCTGCCTGTAAAATGTCCACCTCCACTCCATTTATTATCCTAAATAAGATGCACCTGTTTGAGGTCGTTAGCTGCATAAAGACACCTGTCCACCCCATACGATCAGTAAGAATCCAACTACTAACATGGCCAAGACCAAAGAGCTGTCCAAAGACACTAGAGACCAAATTGTACACCTCCACAAGGCTGGAAAGGGCTACGGGGAAATTGCCAAGCAGCTTGGTGAAAAAAGGTCCACTGTTGGAGCAATCATTAGAAAATGGAAGAAGCTAAACATGACTGTCACTCTCCCTCGGACTGGGGCTCCATGCAAGATCTCACCTCGTGGGGTCTCAATGATCCTAAGAAAGGTGAGAAATCAGCCCAGGACTACACGGGAGGAGCTGGTCAATGACCTGAAAAGAGCTGGGACCACCGTTTCCAAGGTTACTGTTGGTAATACACTAAGACGTCATGGTTTGAAATCATGCATGGCACGGAAGGTTCCCCTGCTTAAACCAGCACATGTCAAGGCCCGTCTTAAGTTTGCCAATGACCATTTGGATGATCCAGAGGAGTCATGGGAGAAAGTCATGTGGTCAGATGAGACCAAAATAGAACTTTTTGGTCATAATTCTACTAACAGTGTTTGGAGGAAGAAGAATGATGAGTACCATCCCAAGAACACCATCCCTACTGTGAAGCATGGGGTGGTAGCATCATGCTTTGGGGGTGTTTTTCTGCACATGGGACAGGGCGACTGCACTGTATTAAGGAGAGGATGACCGGGGCCATGTATTGCGAGATTTTGGGGAACAACCTCCTTCCCTCAGTTAGAGCATTGAAGATGGGTCGAGGCTGGGTCTTCCAACATGACAATGACCCGAAGCACACAGCCAGGATAACCAAGGAGTGGCTCTGTAGGAAGCATATCAAGGTTCTGGCGTGGCCTAGCCAGTCTCCAGACCTAAACCCAATAGAGAATCTTTGGAGGGAGCTCAAACTCCGTGTTTCTCAGCGACAGCCCAGAAACCTGACTGATCTAGAGAAGATCTGTGTGGAGGAGTGGGCCAAACTCCCTCCTGCAGTGTGTGCAAACCTGGTGAAAAACTACAGGAAACGTTTGACCTCTGTAATTGCAAACAAAGGCTACTGTACCAAATATTAACATTGATTTTCTCAGGTGTTCAAATACTTATTTGCAGCTGTATCATACAAATAAATAGTTAAAAAAGCATACATTGTGATTTCTGGATTTTTTTTTTAGATTATGTCTCTCACAGTGGACATGCACCTACGATGACAATTTCAGACCCCTCCATGATTTCCAAGTGGGAGAACCTGCAAAATAGCAGGGTGTTCAAATACTTATTTTCCTCACTGTAAATAAATGTTGGAAATTATTACCTTCAGTCATGTTCTTTTAAATTCAACAAACAGTTCTTTGTATTTTAGCAGAATATTGAAAGCAGCAGCAATGCAGAACTGAGTACACTTTAATATGTTTATTTATTGCAAGTTATGTCGTTACGGTTAACGCATATCGCATATGTTCCTCATATCCTGCAGCCCTAGTTAAAATGCTGACAGCTAAACGGTGTAAAGTGTGTCTGTATTTCACTGGAAAGGATTCCAACACTGGGACGTAACGTTCAGTCTGCAGCTGAAGACACAGAGGAGCCTGGCTGACTTTTGAGACACCATGGACACCGTGGAGAAACAACAGAGACGGGACTTAGTGATGCATTTTGGTCCGGCTCCGCAAGCTTGTTGTTATGATAAGGGGACACATCTGTTGTTTTTACACAGTTTACAAATAAAAGGAATATTTTTCCATCATTTAATTTAAAAAATCATGAGAAAATCGTATCGTGAACTTAAGTTGTGTATCGAATCGTGAGTTGATTGTATCGTTACATCCCTACCACCAACACTACGGCTTGCATCTTGTGTTACATTGAAGGCCATGCACTACGTTTTTGTTCAATCCTTATTTGTTGTGTATTTAATTTTAGTCCTACTGAGCAGAAGTGAATGCTGTGTGGGTGGTTGCAACATTTCAATATTCCCCCTTTGATGAGTTATTTGTGTGTGAAGCGGATAATTTTACCAGCATGAAATATGACTGTGAGCAAATGTCTCTGACCGTTGATTCACAAATGGCTAATTGATGTTCAAATTTAATATAATTGTTCCCTGATAAGAATAATTGCTGTTTTTTGTATCTCTCAGGTCTCTCAGAAGACTCTATGCTCTATATTAACTGCTTCCAAAATTGTATTCTTTGTAGAAATTTAGTTCATTATCATCATCTGAGTGGTTTAATTTGTAGATAAGTCCACCCAAATGGTATAAATGGTGTAAATATTTAAGAACCTGAAATAATCATTCATGACATTTTCATACAAATGAACATACTTTATTAATTGCAACTCTGTTTTACACAGTTTCATTATCTAAAGTTTAACTTAAATACCCATTAGTGATTTTGTACTTAACAATCATGTCAAAGTGATTTTTTGATTTTCAAAATGTTTGTATTATATTGAAAGGACAAACATGGGTGTGACTGGCCAGTGCAGTGCATTGTGTTGTAACAAAATTGAGCCAGGTTCAACTTCTTTGCTGTGCCAGCGCAGTAGTCTATTGAAACAGTTAAAAATGAAATTATTTGATGGTCATATGTAAAGATATTTTCTCTCTACGTGGACAAAAAACATAATTCTCGCTGGTAAAGGCACAGACAGGGGTCGCTGTTGTGAAACAAAAGAAATAGAGAATAGTTGGGAAGTGGGAGGAGCTATTTCAGGAGCCACTGGTTCTAGAAGTATAAGTCCCATTAATCTTTGGCTGCGTCCAAAATTCCATACTAACATAGTATTTAGTAGCTATAACAGTAGTGAGATATTTTAGTATGTCTGAAACCTTCGTATGAAACCAATGGTACACATTGCATACTTTTGTGTCCACGTGACTGATGGGAATTTTTTTTTTTTAAATGAGTCCAGTATTGAGCAAAACAGTGATAAAGGCTGTAATCTAACCACTTGGGGCATTTTTGCACCGCCAGTTTGTGTCCACTAGAAATGCTGTTTTTACCACTGACCGGCTCTGATTATTATTATTATTCTAAGTGTCTGACAACATTATGGAAAGGATCTCTACAGAGAAAGACCTTTTTTGTTAAAGAGTAAGATCCTTTTTGTTTAACATGAAACAGCTCAGAAATCGGCATCGCCAAACTCACCAGACTCCATTTAAATAAACAATACTTTTAGCGTGTATAGAGCCAGTATTGCCAGTATTTTTTTTACATGTAAATGGGTGAAAATTAAGGGTTTATTTCCACCAAACCAGGGTGGTGATTGTTGAAAAAGTGGAGAGACTAACCAAGATGGCTTTTAGTTTTATTTAGTTTCTGTCGACTTTGAATGAAGTGTGTTTTACGATGATACAATTACTGTTTGTTTAAATAGAGTCTGGTGCGTTGGTGATTCCGGGGCAGTTTCATTATAACAAAAAGCATCTTACTCTTTAACTAAAACTCTATCTCTGTAGGGATCCTTTCCATAATGTTGTCAGACACTTAACCTGAGCCTGTCAGTGGCAAAAACAAAACTTTTAGTGGACAGAAACTGAAGGTGTGCTCTGGCGCATTAACGTTACAGCAGTTTTGCCGCTGCCGACTGCAGCGGTGTTTCTTAATACTGAAACAATTTCAAAGATTGTTGTACCCATCATCACAAAAACATGGGAATATAGGGTCCAGATTGAAAAAATACCAAAGTTACCCTTTAAAAGCGTTTACATTTGCTTTCCATAAACATCTGCCATCTGGTAGAAGATCCACCTGAGAAAATCCTGTGGCGCAAAGAAAGTGCAATTTTCCCCAGCAGCAGCACCGGCAGTTTGTTTAAAATAATTTTTTTTAAAAACATCATGCCGGAACAAAGAAAACGACACATTACCTGCAGATAATAGATATGCGAATATATGCACCTTTTTTAATGATGTGTTCTGTTTTTGTTTTTTTTGCCTTGTTATGTAGGCCTATGTGTGTAGTCACCTTCATCTTCATTTGTGCTTCCACAGCCTGAGTTCTACCAGGTTTGTCACACCAAAAAGGACTACGAAGAGATCGGGCCGAGCATCTGTCGCCACAACCCTGTGTTTGGAGTCATGTCTTAACTCTGGACCTCCGAAGTGTAACAGTGGGTTGGGGTGCTGAAGTTGGGCTGTGTAAAGGACAGGCTCAGGAGGTGAGGGACGGTGGGGCTTCTGTGCTTTTTAATTACTTGTTTAGCTATGAATGTGTGGGACAAGAAGGCGATCCAGAATACACAAAGGAGAAAAAAAAGATGACCAGACCAAACACAGACCGGCTGAAAAATTTATTGTGAATGTTCCTATATTTCTTTTTTGTTTTTTAATTTTTTCAAAATGAGGGAAAATGGTTTGTAAGCCAAAACTGTTTTAAGAGCATTGCTGGATCTGTTGCAACATGCAGTGAGTGGTGATGATAATTATAAAAAATGGTGTTGGTGGAGGTCTAGTATGATTATAAAAACATTGGTAGTGATTTACCTGACACCAGAACATATTATTTGTTTATAAAACTTAAGTCCAGGCAAAGATCCAATGACTGCTGAGATCATTTAACAAGTTTAGAACATATTATTGTCTCCTTTTTATTTTCTGCATTTTTTTCCCAGCTTCAAATGCACATGTCTGTGTATCATGGTAAGAGCTTGTTTATATTTCATACAAAAGTTTTTTATATGTAAAACCTGGAAAATCAGGGGTAAAAAAAAAAAAGAAAGAATAGATACCAGGATCCGCAACAGACGATGCAGCTTTCATACGCATTATTTTTTTGAGTTTGAGTAGGTGTTTTCTCCTTCAATTCAATTCTTCATACAGTACATTTATTTCACATCTGCTTTCACTTCACACAATGTCAGGAGTCCACCTCTGATGCAGTTAAAGAGAAGAGAGGACTTGCTGAGGTTATAAAGATGAAACTGAATAAGAACGACTGTCAGACCAGTATTGTTAGACTAAGTTTTTTATTATTAAATGCCAAATTATTAAAAGAACGGGATTTGTGTATTTAATGCCTTGCAACATTCCAATAAAAGGCTACATTTGTTTCTAAGTAATGGAGTCTTGGTCTTTACTTTTTTGCTTTATTTCTGCTCAATTGCTGATGCTTTTTATTTTTTAAGTGCTGCATTCATCTGATACATGTCACTGTTTATTCAATCTGTGATTGTATACAACATACTGTATGTAAGTGACTGAACAATTGAAACGGTGGGAAGTCTTAAGGAATCAAGGAAAAGAAATGCAATTCTCAGATTTGAGAAGTTGCAACTAAAATTCTTTTTTATTTTTTTCTTGATAAAGTATTCAAGCTAAGGTGACTCAGCTATCAGGGCTGTAGCAATGGTTTTAGCAATACAGAGGTCCAGATTCCTCCACTGCAACCCCAAGAATTATTTTCACTGATTTTACTATTCAATTATATTTCCTGTAAAGTTGATCTCCCTACTTGAAGATCTAAATTAGATGTTGCAGCCCAACACCTTAGTTGATGTGGCCCATGAGTTAATTTTTTTTTAAAGATCAATTTTTTATTGTTTTTATATTTTTAAACATACAGAACAGACAAACACAATTAAAAAAGAAGAACATCCCTCTCCCACCCCCCACCCTCTGCGGTCTCGAGGAAAGATAAACAAACGACTAAATAAAAAACAAAACAGAAACCACACCTTGCCTAGTCGCTCTCCTCTAATTCTTGTGATGCTGAGGTCATTAGGACTGATACTTGTGCTGCTGCGTTTTTCCGTAGGTCTATATTTGAAGATTGGTTCAAAGGTTGTATCAGTTTAGCATAAATCCTGGACACTAATCCTCTCACCAGAGAATCAACAAGCAACATGGTACTTCATAACATTTTAGGGCTGATCTTTTTTTTTTTTTTTCATTTACTTTTTATTGGTTTTCTTTTATGTGCCATACAGGCACAAAACATACAGCGTAACATAACATGACGAGGGGAGGATTCGTGTATTAAAGGAACACAGCGACTTATTGGGACTTTAGCTTATTCTCCGTAACCCCCAGAGTAAGACAAGTCGATACATACCCTTCTCGTGTCCGTGCATGTTGTAGCGGTGTCTGACAGTTCCACCGGTAGTAATGGACAAATTTGAGCTGCTCTATAATAATTTCTCAAACAGGGGAGGGCTAGTCCCCCTTTCTCTTTTGGTAGTTGTAGGGTTTTATATTGTATTCTTGGTCTCTTCCCTGTCCATATAAATCTGGAAAGAATTTTATCCCACTCTCTAAAATATGATTCTGGTTTCTCTATTGGTATCGAGTGAAATAAATATAAAAGTCTTGGTAGAATGTTAATTTTAACTGAATCTATACGAGAACTGATATTGAGATAAGGGATCAAGTTCCATCTACTGATATCTGTTATAATTTCTTTTTTGAGAGGGCCATAGTTAATTTATTCCTGTTTATATGTCTAAAGGTAGGATAATTCCTAAATATTTTACAGAATTTTTGTCCCAGTCCAGATGGTACCTGGAGCAAAGACATTGAGGGGGATCAAAATGGAAACTAAGAACCTGAGTTTTTTTTCTTATTTAATTTATATCCTGAGTATGACCCATATTCATCTAAAACAGACATCAACGCTGGCAGAGATTCCGTTGGGTTTGAAAGGCTAACAAGCACGTCATCTGCGAACAGGGCCAGCTTTTGTTCACCTGCTGCCATATTGATACCTGTGATCTTGTTGTTTTGCCTAGGCCATTGTGGCTCAATAAAAATTGCAAATAGAATTGGACTTAGGGGACAGCCCTGTCTTGTTGATCTCTCTAGAAAAAATGAGTTCTCCGTACATTTTTAGCTTAGCTGATGGTTTATCGTAAAGGGCTTTTAATGTATTAATAATTACTTGATTGAAGCCGAATTTCTCCATAACATTGAAAAGAAATTGCCATCTGACCGAGTCAAACGCCTTTTCCACGTCTAAACTAACCAACATGGCCTGTATTTTATTTTGATTAATATGTCTGATAATTTGTAGAGATCTTCTAATATTATCATGTGTCTGACGTGCAAGAACAAAACCATATTGATCCATATTGATTATTTGCGGTAAAATTTTCTCAAGTCTTTTAGTGATAATTGAAGTGAATCATTTATAGTCTAAATTAAGCACACTAATTGGTCTGTAGTTTGCGCAGTCTAATTTGTCCTTATTTCCCTTAGGTATAACTGATATAATCGCTTCCTTCCATGATGCAGGGGTTTCCCCTTTAGTCAGGACCCAGTTGAATGTTTTTATTAAAATGGGTGTCAAAACCTCCTTCAGTTTCTTATACCATTCTGAACCGAATCCATCTGCGCCTGGGATTTATTAGCTTTGAGTCTTGAGATAGCAGAGTAGATTTCTTCTTTTGAAATTAGTGAAGCTAATATTTTATTTTCTTCTTCTATAAGTTTGGTAAATGTAAAGATTTGAGTAGTGACTCCATTCTCTGGTCCGTATTAACTTGGGGTTGTGAATATCATTTTTCACAGTATGTTTTAAAACATTCTTTAATTTCCTGAGTTTGGTAGTAAACTGTCTTGGTTTGTCCTTTTTATTTCTATTTTAACCTTTGGGTCTGTTGATTCTTTATGTTCGGATCCCAGGTTTTTGAGTTCAGTCTGGAGAGTCTTAATTTTTACATCTCTTTGTTTTTTAAGAAGAGATGTCACTGTGATCACCCTACCTCTCATTATTGCCTTGCAGGCATCCCAGAGTATGGGTGGAGAAACCTCTCCATTATCATTAAACTCCAAGTATTCTTGAATTTCTTTTGCAAACTTTCTGTCCTGTTGTTGTTGTTGAGTACACTAGGATTTAGTTTCCAGAGTGTAAGCTTCCTTCTGTCAGGGACAAATAGAGTGGGCAGAGATCTGAACTATCCATTGCTCCAATATGGCAGTCTTGAACTTTGTCACTGTCTGTTCCAAATATTAAAAAATAATCAATTCTAGAATAGGTTGAGTGTGAGGACAAGTAGAAGGTATAATCTTTGACCGATAGATTTAGATATCCAAATATCAATTAGTCCTAATTCTGATAGTATTAGGTTAAATTTCTTTGTCATTTTTTGGGGATGAGATTTTCTTATCCCAATTGAGTCAAGGTTTGGGTTAAGCGTAGTATTAAAGTCCCCTGCACATATTAAAGTCCCCTGTGTTTCAGTTGCTATCCTTTCAATTACTTGGGTATAGAAATTTCTATTTAAGCAAATTTCTATTTAAGCAAATTTCCATCAACTTTCCCACGAATCATTATGAATCTACCTTCCTTGTCTTAATAGTAGACACATGTTTGTACGTCACCTTTCCTGAAATTAGTATTACTACGCCCCTAGTGTGTTTGGATCTATTTGAGGAGGAGAAGACATATTTAAACCCCTGTCTTTTGAGTTTTTCATGCTCTGCTTCCATCAGGTGGATTTCTTGCAGAAATGCAATATCTATGTTTTCTCTTTTTAGTTTAAGAAGGATTTTGCTCTGCTTGACTGGGCTATGAAGCCCATTCACATTTAGAGACACTACTTTCATTACCTGGGCCCTGTAAGTACCAGCTTACATCTGGAATTGTATGAAGCTATATCCTCAACAAAAACAGATTTCCCTTGTAGAGAAGAAAGAATAAACCTCCCCTGTTTTGAACATAGAACAAACATTTACACTCATCATAACAAAAATAATAAATGTGAGAACTTCCTGTAACAGAGGAACCTGTGTCCCTCTAAGGTCCCCGTTGGTGGGTGGAGGGAAAAAACCCTCCTGGATGGTTGGGGCCCTCCTTAGTGGTATCGTGGCTGACCTGTTGGTGCACTCCATGTCCACTAATGAGCCCAACATTACTATTCCGTTCAGTCGGCGATTTACTGTAATTTCAACAGATTGAGTTTTTAAAGTATAGAGGAACATTTCACCTCCCTTGTTTTCCAGTCCACTCACATGTTATTCCTTTTTCCGTTTGTAGTGCTTTTAACATTGGGGTATTCTCCTAAACCCTTGGAGCCTTTTTTTCACTTGCATCCCTATTTGTTTTCCTCCGTCGGCCGCTCCTTGCCACGGGAACACCTTCAGTAACCTCTCTTCTAAGTGGGAAACCGGGTCCTCTCTGATGGCGGGCACCTCCCACCCCCGAGTCGCCCTCCAGTAAACCGTATATTCGGACGTTGTTTCTTCTGGACCTGCTTTCCAAATCAGTGACTCTTTCTTGCAACCTGCGTTGTTCTTTCAGCAGACTCAGCAGAGCCTTTTTTCGTTGCTGCACCGCTTGTTTCCATATCTGAAATGCGCTCCTCCGCCTCGGTGATTGCCTGGTCGTGACCCTGGAGTCTGGTCCCTACTTCAGTTAGCTTCTGGTTTAGCTCTTGTCTCAGCGTCGCTAGCTTGTCCTTGAAATCTTTCTTTAAATCACCCTTGAGGTCGAAGATAGCTAAAGAACGTCATTTTTGAAGTCACAAATGTTATTCAGGATGGTTTACAGTTCCCGAAGCAGTTCGTCTTTAGCTTCACTGCCAACTCCGCTAGCTAGCAGATCACAATTTTCTTCGTCGGTTGGCTCCATTTTTTTTTTGTTGGACTTTAATTGTTCAGGTACCTTCCCTCTCCGGTAGATATCATCTTTTTTGGATCTCACGCTAAAGTTTTCGAGTTTGAGGGTATTTTTGACGACTGAAACAGAGCAATGCGTCTATCTCGTGCATGGCTCCAGACGGAATTCACCTTTTAGGGCTGATCTTAAGTGATTAAGCTGGCTAAATCTATATCAATCAATACTGACTCAGTTTCGGACCCAGCGCACATCTGGCAAGCCACTAAAGGATTTATTAGAGACTTCACATCTTCCTTTGCGGTCAATTTGAAGAAAATGAGAGAGGCAAAGATTGCGGAGTTAGAAGAACGTTGTAAATTGTAGAGCTCAATGATTTTCTAAGAAGGAGAGCTAAATTCATAATGCACAGGTGAGGCAAAATTACTATTTTAATGGTTGCAAAACAAACATACAGTGAGGAAAATAAGTATTTGAACACCCTGCTATTTTGCAAGTTCTCCCACTTGGAAATCATGGAGGGGTCTGAAATTGTCATCGTAGGTGCATGTCCACTGTGAGAGACATAATCTAAAAACAAAAATCCAGAAATCACAATGTATGATTTTTTAACTATTTATTTGTATGATACAGCTGCAAATAAGTATTTGAACACCTGTCTATCAGCTAGAATTCTGACCCTCAAAGACCTGTTAGTCTGCCTGTAAAATGTCCACCTCCACTCCATTTATTATCCTAAATAAGATGCACCTGTTTGAGGTCGTTAGCTGCATAAAGACACCTGTCCACCCCATACGATCAGTAAGAATCCAACTACTAACATGGCCAAGACCAAAGAGCTGTCCAAAGACACTAGAGACCAAATTGTACACCTCCACAAGGCTGGAAATGGCTACAGGTAAATTGCCAAGCAGCTTGGTGAAAAAAGGTCCACTGTTGGAGCAATCATTAGAAAATGGAAGAAGCTAAACATGACTGTCAATCTCCCTCGGACTGGGGCTTCATGTAAGATCTCACCTCGTGGGGTCTCAATGATCCTAAGAAAGGTAAGAAATCAGCCCAGGACTACACGGGAGGAGCTGGTCAATGACCTGAAAAGAGCTGGGACCACCGTTTCCAAGGTTACTGTTGGTAATACACTAAGACGTCATGGTTTGAAATCATGCATGGCACGGAAGGTTCCCCTGCTTAAACCAGCACATGTCAAGGCCCGTCTTAAGTTTGCCAATGACCATTTGGATGATCCAGAGGAGTCATGGGAGAAAGTCATGTGGTCAGATGAGACCAAAATAGAACTTTTTGGTCATAATTCCACTAACCGTGTTTGGAGGAAGAAGAATAATGAGTACCATCCCAAGAACACCATCCCTACTGTGAAGCATGGGGGTGGTAGCATCATGCTTTGGGGGTGTTTTTCTGCACATGGGACAGGGCGACTGCACTGTATTAAGGAGAGGATGACTGGGGCCATGTATTGCGAGATTTTGGGGAACAACCTCCTTCCCTCAGTTAGAGCATTGAAGATGGGTCGAGGCTGGGTCTTCCAACATGACAATGACCCGAAGCACACAGCCAGGATAACCAAGGAGTGGCTCTGTAAGAAGCATATCAAGGTTCTGGCGTGGCCTAGCCAGTCTCCAGACCTAAACCCAATAGAGAATCTTTGGAGGGAGCTCAAACTCCGTGTTTCTCAGCGACAGCCCAGAAACCTGACTGATCTAGAGAAGATCTGTGTGGAGGAGTGGGCCAAACTCCCTCCTGCAGTGTGTGCAAACCTGGTGAAAAACTACAGGAAACGTTTGACCTCTGTAATTGCAAACAAAGGCTACTGTACCAAATATTAACATTGATTTTCTCAGGTGTTCAAATACTTATTTGCAGCTGTATCATACAAATAAATAGTTAAAAAATCTCAATTGTGATTTCTGGATTTTTTTTTTAGATTATGTCTCTCACAGTGGACATGCACCTACGATGACAATTTCAGACCCCTCCATGATTTCCAAGTGGGAGAACCTGCAAAATAGCAGGGTGTTCAAATACTTATTTTCCTCACTGTATTTTGCTGTACATCTCTGACCTTGAGGACTCTGTCCCAAAAATTCTTAAGATCTTTAACGAATTTGGCTCAATTTCCGGCTATAAAATCATTTGGAATAAATCTAATCTTCTGTTGAACAACGGACAGGTGACATCAGCTATTAGTGATACAATACCAATCCAAAGCAAAATTACATATTTGGGCATCACCATTCATGCATCACTACAGCAAGTTCTCCAAGGGGCCTCATTTATAAAACGGTGCGTCGATTCTATTCTGAAAGATTTTGTGCGCCAAAAAGTCAGAATTTTCGTACGCAAAAACAAAATTCTGAATAACAACTTGCGGCGCACACCGGTACGCACTCTTCTCGTTATAAATATGGATGTGGCGCGACCTCTAGCTCACCCAGTAAGAGCGTTTGCCCCATGTTGGCTTAGTTCTGCAGCAGCCCAGGTTTGAATCCGACCTGTGGCCCTTTGCTGCAAGAGATCTGGCCAATTGGTCTGTGCTGCCGGCATTGCTACGGTTCAGGATTGCTGTTGTTAAAATGAACATAGTTCCTTGTGTGGATTTCTTAAGTACACCCACCGATAATTTCTGGAAGAAACTTGATACCATAATTCCGCAGTATGTTTGGAATAATAAACAACCTAGGCAAAAATACTCTACCCTGCAACATACCGCAAACACGGGAGGCCTGGCCCTCCCCAACCTTAAACCACAGAACCTTTCAGCTATGGGCCCTCAGAGTGCGGATGGATCTACAGTCCCATGGAGAGGAATAGAGCAAAACCTCACTGGAAGTCAAAGACTGCAAGACCTTGCCTTTACAGGTGTATGTCCAAAAAAGTGTATGCTAGCCTATGGCCCTATTATCACCAACACATTGACCAACTTTAAACAGGTCGAGGAGCAAATATGCTACACTAATAAGTGGCATTTGAACACCCCAATTTGGCACAACATACACTTAATGTCTGGTAACAAACCTTTTGTTTATAACCAGTGGAGTGACAGAGGTATTTATACTCTAGACCAGCTATTCAATGATGAAGGCATGTTAAGTTTTGAAGACCTGAGAGCTAGCTTTTGACATCCTTACCCTAAGACATCCTTCTTCCTTTATCTTCGCTTAAGATCAGCCCTAAAATGTTATGGAGTACCATGGGGGAACAGTCTTGAGATGCACCCAATCATTAAATGGCTTGTTGATTCTCCGGTGAGAGGATTAGTGTCCAGGATTTATGCTAAACTGATGCAAGTATCTGTAGGAGAACTCCCAATAGTAAAGAAATGGGAGCGAGAGCTGAGCCCGGAGGGGAACGTAATTAATTGGGAGACAGTTTGGAACATTTCCCACTGTTCCAAGAACCCAAATCACCAGCAGATCCACTTTGCGGTTGGCGCCGCATATGGCGACTTGGTGTGTCTGTGCGTGTTGCTTTAAGGTGACATGCACTTACGACACCAAGACAAATTCCTTGTGTGTGTAAACGTACTTGGCAATAAAGCTTTTTCTGATTCTGATTCTGATTCTGATTCAACATATGCCATAGGACATATTGGACTCCTCAGAAGAGATACGTCTCTAAAGTCATTCCTTCTCCCTCTTGCACGTTCTGCCAACCTGAACAAACTGTAACTTTCCTGCATATGGTCTGGGAGTGTGAACAGGTGTATGAGTTTTGGAATAAAACAACAACAATAAATTATGTGATAGGATATCAAATTTCTACTGACCCAATTGTTTTGTTACTTAATGATGACTCTAAATTACACCTACTTGGGAGACAGAAGAAAATTTGGCTAGCCGCGACCAAGAAAATGATAGCTCAGCGGTTGTCGCTGCCGTAAAAAAAACAAAAAAAGAAGATGGTCAGAAAGACAGCCTCTGATTGGTCAACACACTCAGCCCACTGAAGTCAGGAAGTGAAGATGGGCGGTTCTCTTAATACATCCATATATCCAAAACCTTTTTATATGAAAAAATGAATAATTAACAGTTCAGTTTTGAATTCATCGTTCTGGAATTATTGTGGAAAAAGTCACTGACCGGATAAAAAAAGTTCCAGGCTGGATTACTAAACTCCTGGAAGACCTAGGATCACACAGAAGCCCTCTTTGGAAAGGACCAGGTGTTAGCCTTCATGCTAAACAAACACTTGCATGGAATATGCCTACCTCATTGAAACAGCGCATTTCTCTACTTCTGATCTATAAAAAGTAATTCTTTACACTGTATTAAAAAAGTAAATCTTTACACTGTATTAACCAATAGATATTGAATATGACATAAATGTGTCGGATACAACAGCGTCAACTTCTGGTAGTCTCGCTTTGCCAGGCTTTGAAAATGTCCACTTAAAGACGCTAAACTTGGCTCCACATTCGCTACGGTTCTTTTTAAGTTTCGATTCCACCTTAAAAAATACCTGTTTCAGCCATTGGGTGGCAGTGTTATCGCAAAATCGAGTCATTCTGCATCAGTGCACAGATCACAGCTTTCTATATATATATATATATATATATATTTATTTTTATTTTTTTTAATATATATGTATATAGTATATATATGCCCCTTTAATGGTATTAGACATTATTACATATATATTTTGACATACTTTGACAATTATATTGCAACAATTGCTGACTTTGCACTGCCCCCAAATGACCAAATATGGTTGTCCGTTGATTTTCACAATGATTCACATACTACAGATCCTAATGTTTCCAATGATGCTCCATATGTCCATATATACTGTGGAATTATGGAGAAAATCAAGCTCAAAAATAGACATTTTGACGTATTTTGACAATTATATTGCAACATTTGCTGACTTTGCACTGCCCCCAAAAGGCCAAATATGCTTGTCCGTTGATTTTCACAATGATTCACATACTACAGATCCTAATGTTTCCAATGATGCTCCATATGTCCATATATACTGTGGAATTATGGAGAAAATCAAGCTCAAAAATAGACATTTTGACATATTTTGACAATTATATTGCAACAATTGCTGAATTTTCATTGCCCCCAAATGGCCAATATGGTTTTCCGTTGATTTTCTCACCTGATTCACATACTACAGTAATAGTTTACTAGTGACTGTTGTTGTAAATAATAACATTTACGTATTTTAAGGGGTTTTGGGAATAGGCGCACAAAAATGGCTCCTACAAGCGCCCCCTACAAAGTTAAAAGAATTGAGCCCCTGCAGTGCGTTTAACGTAGACTCACGAAAGTTGGTACACATATGTAACATGTCAAGATGTACAAAAAACGTCATTGGAGCCATACCCTAAACCGTACAGGAAGTCCGCCATTTTGATTTCAAAGTTCGAAATTAGTGCGATTTTGGCCATTTCCACATGTCGTACTTTAACAAACTCCTCCTAGAGATTTCATCCGAACAACTTCAAATTTGGTGTGTTTCATCTTAAGACATTAAAGATGAAAAGTTGTTAAAAGGAAAACTTTTCGTCATAGGGCGTGGCCGTGGCGGCCATTTTGTGCGTTTCGCCATCAAAACAGGAAGTGGGTGTAACTTGAGTGTACGTTGTCCAGTTGGCTCGAAACTTTTCAGGATTCATAAGAGTCCAACCCAGACGATAAATACAGGCCGTTATTTACTCAAAGTCATAGCGCCCACAAGTGGCAACAGGAAGTAGGCCTAAAAGTCAAGGTGCTATACTTTAACAAACTCCTCCTAGAGATTTCATCCGGCGGACTTCAAATTTGGTCTGTATCAGATGAAAAGTTATTAAAAGAAAAACTTTTCGTCAAACGGTGTGGCCGTGGCGTGGCGGCCATTTTGAGTGTTTAGCGATGAACAAAGAAATTGTAACTTGAGTGTACGTATCTGCCCGAAATGTCTCACGATTGACAAGGGTCCAGGTCTGAGGACATCTACAGGCCAATATTTACTTTTTTTTCTTTTCTTTTTATTTACCTTTTATAACTTGTTTGGTGTAGACCCTTGTGTAATGTATCAATGAACTCAGAAGATACTTTATTCTTTATTGGTGATGTTTTGTCCCGCCCCCTATGCTTAAGCCACGCCCTTTTCATGATTGATTTTCTGTTTATGGTAGAGTCTTATGTGAGGTATCAATGAACTCAGCAGAGACTTTTTTTTTCATTGGTCATGGTTTGAACCGCCCCCTAAGCTTTAGCCACGCCCCCTTTTATAACTAATGACCCGTTTGATGTTGACCTTTGTATGAGGCATCAAAGAACTCAGCAGAGAGTTCCTTCTTCATTGGTGATGGTTTGGCCCGCCCCCTATGCTTTAGCCTCGCCCCCTTTTCTAACTAATGCCCGGTTTGATGGAGACCCTTGTATGAGATATCAGTGAAATCAGCAGAGACTTCCTTCTTCATTGCTGATGGTTTGGCCTGCCCCCTATGCTTTAGCCACGCCCCCCTCTTATAACTAATGACCCGTTTGATGTAGACCCTTGTGTGAGGTGTCATATAACTCAGCAGAGAGTTCCTTCTTCATTGATGATTGTTTGGCCCGCCCCTTATGCTTAAGCCACGCCCCCTTTCTCATCATTTGAACCGTTTAAGGTATACCCTTGTGTGAGGTGTCATTGAACTCAGCAGAGAGTTCCTTATTCATTAGTGATTGTTTGGCCCGCCCCTCTATGCTTAGCCATGCCCCCTTTCATAATTGGTGACCCGTTTATGGTAGAGTCTTATGTGAGGTATCAATGAACTCAGCAGAGACTTCCTTTTTCATTGGTCATGGTTTGACCCGCCCCCTAAGCTTTAGCCACGCCCACTTTTATAACTAATGACCCGTTTGATGTAGACCCTTGTGTGAGATATCAGTGAACTCAACAGAGACTTCCTTATTCATTGGTGATGGTTTGGCCCACCCCCTATGTTCAAGCCACGCCCCCGTTCATAAATGCTGACCCATCTAAGCACTTTAAAGATGAAAAGTTGTTAAAAGAAAAAAATTTTTGTCATAGGGCGTGGCCGTGGCGGCGCGGCCATTTTGTGCGTTTCGCCGCCGAAACAGGAAGTGGGTGTAACTCGAGTGTACATTGTCCGATTGGCTCGAAACTTTTCAGGATTCACAAGAGTCCAACTCTGAGGACAAATAAAGGCCGATATTTACTTAAAGTCATAGCGCCCCCCTAGTGGAAACAGGAAGTAGGCCTAAAAGTCAAGGTGCTATACTTTAACGAACTTCTAGAGATTTCATCCGATGGACTTCAAACTTGGTCTGTATCTTGTCAACACCTCAAAGATGAAAAGTTATTAAAAGAAAAACTTTTCGTCAGACGATGTCGTCATTGGTGACGATTGCGGTGTCTGAGTGCACGGTCGCAAGGAGCAGCGTCCGCCAGTAACAAGCAGAGTTGCTAGGGCCCGTCCAACGCTGCTTGCAGCTTTAATTATTATTATTTTCCCGGCAATTTAATTGCCTTTTTGAGGGGCTTAACATATTCAAAAACTCACCAAAATTGGCGGGCGCATCAAGTCTGGCGAAGATTTACGTATTTCAAGGGTTTCGGGAATAGACGCCCAAAACTGGCTCGCTAGCGCCCCCTAGAGAATTAAAAAAATTGAGCCCCTGCTGTGCGTTTAACGTAAACTCACGAAACTTGGTAGACATATGTAACATGTTGACATGTACAAAAATGTCATTAGAACCATACCCTAAACCCAACAGGAAGTACGCCATTTTGATTTCAATGTTCGAAATTAATGCGATTTTGGCCATTTCCACATGTCGTAATTTAACAAACTCCTCCTAGAGATTTCATCCGATCAATTTCAAATTCGGTCTGTACCATCTTAAGACATTAAAGATGAAAATTTGTTAAAAGAAAAACTTTTCGTCATAGGGCATGGCCGTGGCGGGGCGGCCATTTTGTGCGTTTCGCCGCCAAAACAGGAAGTGAGTGTAACTCGAGTGTACATTGTCCGATATGCTCGAAACTTTTCAGGATTCCAATCAAAATAGTCTAACCCTGAGGACAAATAAAGGCTGATATTTACTTAAAGTCATAGCGCCCCCTAGTGGCAACAGGAAGTAGGAGCTATACTTTAACGAACTCCTTGTTATGGTTTTGGTATTTTGTCTTGTATTTTGTTCTATTTCTGTTGCCTTGTTTAGTTATTTTTGTAGGTTTCCGGTGTTTATATATTAATTCTGTATTTTTTTCCGTTCCATGTCTTGTAAATTTACCCTGTGTCATGTATTGTGTATTCCCATGTTCTGTTTCATGTTTTGTTTTGATAGTCCTGTTTTCTGTCTTGTCTTGTCTAGTTTTACTTTGCTCTCCTGCCTTGTTGATTGCCCTGCCCCGCCCTAATGTGCTGCACCTGTTGTATCACCTGTCCATCGTTTGTTCATTACCTCTTGTATTTAACCCCCGTGTTCCCTTTGTCTCTTGTCATGTCGTTTTGCTTGTGTCCTGTCTGCTTTTGCCCTCGTGTGTGTTCCTGTGCCGTCAGCCTGTGTATCCTTTATGTATCCTTCTGCGTTCTGTTCCTTGTGTTTTCCAGCCTCTGTTCTGCTGTTTTTGGAATTAAAAGATCACTGAGTTCACACCATCTCCTGCCTGTCGTGTTTCCCTCTGCATTTGGGCCCTTTAATCCTGCATCCATCACAGAACGATCTGACCAGAATGGACCCAGCGGAGGTGAGTTACAAGCCCCTTCTCCACCCCATGGAGCCAGAGGTCGAGCATGTGACATCTTTGTTTTGCTCCCTGTACCAACTGGATCCCACCTTTACCTGGCACCTTATGATGGTCCGATGGGAGGATGTGGAGCGGGACTTCGGCCTCCCATGTTCTGGGTCTGTCGACCTTTTTGTTCCTGAGCTGACGTGCAACCCTTCTGTTTCCGAGCTGGCGTGCAACCCTTCTGTTCCCGGGCTGGCGTGCAGCTCCGCTGACCCCGGGCTAACGTGCAGCTCTCCTGACCCCGGGATGAGGTGCAGCTCTCCTGACCCCGGGCTGACGTGCAGCCCTCCTGACCCCAGGCTGACGTGCAGCTCTCCTGACCCCGGGCTAGCTAGCAGCCTCTCTATTCCCCGGCTAGATAGCAGCTCCCCTGAATCCAGGCTAGCTAGCAGCCCCCCTGAGTCCAGGCTAGCTAGCAGCCCCCCTGAGCCCAGGCTAGCTAGCAACCTCCCTATTCCCCAGCTAGCTAGCAGCCCCCCCTGAGTCCAGGCTAGCTAGCAGCCCCCCTGAGTCCAGGCTAGCTAGCAGCCCCCCTGAGTCCAGGCTAGCTAGCAGCCCCCTGAGCCCAGGCGAGCTAGCAACCTCCCTATTCCCCAGCTAGATAGCAGCCCCCCCTGAGTCCAGGCTAGCTAGCAGCCCCCCTGAGTCCAGGCTAGCTAGCAGCCCCCCTGAGCCCAGGCTAGCTAGCAGCCCCCCTGAGCCCAGGCTAGCTAGCAACCTCTCTATTCCCCAGCTAGCTAGCAGCCCCCCCTGAGTCCAGGCTAGCTAGCAGCCCCCCTGAGCCCAGGCTAGCTAGCAACCTCCCTACTCCCCAGCTAGCTAGCAGCCCCCCCTGAGTCCAGGCTAGCTAGCAGCCCCCCTGAGCCCAGGCTAGCTAGCAACCTCCCTATTCCCCGGCTAGCTAGCAGCTCCCCAGAGTCCAGGCAAGCCAGCAACCTTCCTGAGCTCCAGCTAACTAGCAGCTTCTCTGAGATAGCCGCCCCCCAGATTCCCCGCTAGCTAGCCGCCTCCCTGAGCCCCGGATAACTAGCAACCTCACGGAGCCCCCACTAGCTAGCAATGCCCCTGAGTCCCAGCTAGCTAGCAGCCTCCCTGAGCCCCAGCCATTTAGCAGTTCCCCTGGATCCAGGTTAGCTAGCAGCCACCTTACTGCCCCCGAGCAGCTCCCTAGTGACCCCGGGCAGCTCCCTAGTGCCCCCGGGCAACTCCCTAATGCTCCCGAGCAGCCCTTCAGTGCCGCCGAGCAGCTCCCTAGTGCCTCCGAGCTCATCAGTGCCCACGAGCAGCCCTTTAGTGTCCCCGAGCTCATTAGTGCCCCCAAGCAGCTCTCTAGTACCCCCGAGCAGCTCTCTAGTACCCCCGGGCTCCCTGGTGACCCCAGGCTCCCTGGTGACCCCGGGCTCCCTAGCCCCCCTGAGTCTCGGCTGACGTCCAGCCCCCCAGAGTCTGCACTGACGGAGCTTCCGGAGACTGCGCTGACGGAGCTTCCAGAGACTACACTGACAGATCTCCCAGAGACTACGCTGATCTGCACCCCTGAGACCTTGTCAGTCTCTGGCGCCCCTGAGACCGCCCCTGAGACCGCCCCTGAGACTTTGCCAGTCTCCTGCACCCCTGAGACCGCCCCGAGACCGCCCTTGAGACTTTGCCGGTCCCCGGCGCCCCTGAGACCACCCCTGAGATATTGCCAGTCTCTGGCAACCCTGAGGCCACCCCTGAGACCGCCCCTGAGACTTTGCCAGTCTCAGGCACCCCTGAGACCACCCCCGAGACCGCCCTTGAGACTTTGCCGGTCCCCAGCAACCCCGAGACCACCCCTGAGACATTGCCAGTCTCTGGCGACCCTGAGGCCGCCCCTGAGACGGCCTCTAAGACCTTGCCGGTCTCCGGTGCCCCTGAGACCACCCTTGAGACCCCCCCAGAGACTTTGCCTGTGTCGGTTAAACCGACTCCTGCCCCTCCTGTTTTGCCAGCACTGCCTGCCAAGAGGCTTCGCCTTGGCATACCTGCTCCGCCCCCTGAGGGGCGCTGCCCTCGACGTCCAGTTCGGCTGCCCGAAGGGACTCGCTGGCGACGACGGCCGCCTCAGAACCCTCGAAGTCCAGTACAGCCGCCGGAAGGTTTCTGCCCTCGTTGCCGGCCACCAGAGGGGTTCTGCCCTCGTTGCCGGCCGCCAGAAGGCTCCTGCCTTCGTTGCTGCTCACTGCCCCCTGTTGCCGAGGTCTCTCTGCCCCCTGTTCCCTGAGTGACCCCGCTCTGTTCCCCCCCCCACTCTGTTCCCCCGAGCGGCCCCTCTATGTTTCCCTGAGCGGCCCCTCTCTGTTACCCCGGCTACCCCAGTGACTACGTTTCCCCCGGGTACCCCAGTGACTCTCTGTCCCCTGTGCCCCTGGACTCTCTGTGCCCTGTGCCTCCGGGACTCTCTGCCTCCCCCGGACTCTCGCCCTCCCTGGGTTGTTTTCTGTTTTTCTTATGTTTTTTGGTTGTCTGGAATCCGCCCCTTGAGGAGGGTGTACTGTTATGATTTTGGTATTTTGCCTTGTATTTGTTTCTATTTTTGTTGCCTTGTTTAGTTATTTTTGTAAGTTTCCTGTGCTTTTATATTTATTCTGTATTTTTTCCATTCCATGTCTTGTAAATTTACCCTGTCATGTGTTGTGTATTCCCCGTGTATTCCCATGTTCTGTTTCCTGTTTTATTTTGATAGTCCTGTTTTCTGTCTTGTCTTGTCTAGTTTTACATTGCTCTCCCGCCTTGTTGATTGTCCTGCCACGCCCTAATGTGCTGCACCTGTTGTATCACCTGTCCCTCGTTTTTTCATTCGTCATGGTTTGACCAATGAAATGAAATTCTTTAGCCACGCCCCTGTCATAATTGGTGACCCGTTTATGGTAGAGTCTCATGTGAGGTATCAATGAACTCAGCAGAGACTTTTTTTTTCATTGGTCATGGTTTGACCCGCCCCCTAAGCTTTAGCCACACCTCTTCTTATAACTAATGACCCGTTTGATGTAGACCCTTGTGTGAAGTATCATTGAATTCAGCGCAGAATTCATTTTTAATTGGTGAAGGTTTGACCCGCGCCCTAAGCTTTAGCCACGCCCCCTTTTATAACTAATGACCTGTTTGGTGTAGACTCTTGTGTGATGTATCAATGAACTCAGAAGATACTTTATTCTTTATTGGTGATGTTTTGTCCCGCCCCCCTATGCTTAAGCCACGCCCCTTTCATAACTGGTGACCCATTTAAGGTAGTCTTATGTCAGGCATCAATGAACTCAGCAGAGACTTTCTTTTCTATTGGTCATGGTTTGCCACGCCCCCTTTCACAGCTAATGAACTGTATGACGTAGACCCTTGTGAGATGTGTCATTAAACTCATCAGAGACTTCATCCTTCAATGATGAGGGTTTGGTAAGCCCCCTTTCATAACTAGTGATCTGTTTAAGGTAGAGTTCATTTTTAATAGGTTATGGTTTGACCAGCCCCCCAAGCTTTAGCCACGCCCCCTTTCACAGCTAATGAACTGTATGACGTAGACCCTTGTGTGATGTATCAATAACTCAGAAGATACTTTATTCTTTATTGGTGATGTTTTTTCCCGCCCCCCTATGCTTAAGCCACGCCCATTTCATAACTGGTGACCCATTTAAGGTAGTCTTATGTGAGGCATCAATGAACTCAGCAGAGACTTTTTTTCTTCATTGGTCATGGTCTGACCCGCCCCCTAAGCTTTAGCCACAACCTCTTTTATAACTAATGACCCGTTTGATGTAGACCTTTGTATGAGGTATCAAAGAACTCAGCAGAGTTCCTTCTTCATTGGTGATGGTTTGGCCCGCCCCCTATGCTTTAGCCACGCCCCCTCTTATAACTAATGACCCGTTTGATGTAGACCGTTGTGTGAGGTATCATTGAATTCAGCACAGAATTCATTTTTAATTGGTGAGGACTTGGTAAGCCCCCTTTCATAACTGGTGATCTGTTTAAGGTAGAGTTCCTTTTTATTAGGTTATGGTTTGACCAGCCCCCTAAGCTTTAGCCACGCCCCCTTTTATAACTAATGACCTGTTTGGTGTAGACCCTTGTGTGATGTATCAAGGAACTCAGAAGATACTTTAGTCTTTATTAGTGATGTTTTGTCCCGCCCCCCTATATGCTTAAGCCACGCCCCTTTCATAATTGGTGACCCGTTTATGGTAGTCTTATGTGAGGCATCAATGAACTGAGCAGAGACTTTCTTTTAATTGGTAAAGGTTTGCCACGCCCCCTTCCACAGCTAATGAACTGTATGATGTAGAGCCTTGTGTGATGTATCAATGAACTCAGAAGATACTTCATTCTTTATTGGTGATGTTTTGTCCCGCCCCCCATATGCTTAAGCCACGCCCCTTTCATAATTGGTGACCCGTTTATGGTATAGTCTCATGTGAGGTATCAATGAACTCAGCAGAGACTTTTTTATTTCATTGGTCATGGTTTGACCCGCCCCCTAAGCTTTAGCCACACCCCCTTTTATAACTAATGACCCGTTTGATATAGACCTTTGTATGAGGTATCAAAGAACTCAGCAGAGAGTTCTTTCTTCATTGGTGAGGGTTTGGTAATCCCCCTTTTATAACTGGTGAACTGTTTAAGGTAGAGTTCATTTTTAATAGGTTATGGTTTGACCCGCCCCCTAAACTTTAGCCATGCCCCCTTTTATAACTTATGACCTGTTTGATATAGACCTTTGTATGAGGTATTAAAGAACTCGGCAGAGAGTTCCTTCTTCATTGGTGATGTTTTGGCCCGCCCCCTATGCTTTAGCCACGCCCCTTTCATAATTGGTGACCCGTTTATGGTAGAGTCTCATGTAAAGTATCAATGAACTCAGCAGAGACTTTTTTTTCTATTGGTCATGGTTTGACCCGCCCCCTAAGCTTTAGCCACGCCCCCTTTTATAACCAATGACCCGTTTGATGTATACCTTTGTATGAGGTATCAAAGAACTCAGCAGAGAGTTCCTTCTTCATTGGTGATGGTTTGGCCAACCCCCTATGCTTTAGCCACGCCCCCTCTTATAACTAATGACCCGTTTGATGTAGACCCTTGTCTGAGGTATCATTGAATTCAGCACAGAATTCATTTTTAATTGGTGATGGTTTGACCCGCCCCCTAAGCTTTAACCACGCCCACTTGTATAAGTAGTGACCCGTTTGATGTAGACCCTTGTGTGAGGTGTCATTGAACTCAGCAGAGACTTCATCCATCATTGGTGAGGGTTTTGTAAGCCGCCTTTCATAACTGGTAATCTGTTTAAGGCAGAGTTGATTTTTAATAGGTGATGGTTTGACCCGTCCCCTAAGCTTTAGCCACGCCCCCTTTATAACTAATCACCCGTTTGATGTAGACTTTTGTATGAGGTATCAATAAACTCAGCAGAGACTTTTTTTTTTTATTGGTCATGGTTTGACCCGACCCCTAAGCTTTAGCCACGCCCCCTTTATATAACTAATGACCCGTTTGATGTAGACCTTTGTATGAGGTATCAAAGAACTCAGCAGAGAGTTCCTTCTTCATTGGTGATGGTTTGGCCCGCCCCCTATGCTTTAGCCACGCCCCTTTCATAATTGGTGACCCGTTTATGGTAGAGTCTCATGTAAGGTATCAATGAACTCAGCAGAGACTTTTTTTTTCATTAGTCATGGTTTGACCCACCCCCTAAGCTTTAGCCACGCCCCCTTTTATAACTAATGACCCGTTTGATATAGACTTTTGTATGAGGTATCAAAGAACTCATCAGAGAGTTCCTTCTTCATTGGTGATGGTTTGACCCGCCCCCTATGTTTAAGCCACGCCCCCTTTCATAATTGGTGACCCGTTTATGGTAGAGTCTTATGTGAGGTATCAATGGACTCAGCAGTGACTTCCTCATTCATTGGTCATGGTTTGGCCCTCCCCCCATGCTTAAGCCACGCCCCCGTTTATAACTAATGATGTAGACCTTTGTATGAGGTATCAAGAACTCAGCAGAGAGTTCATTGGTGATGGTTTGACCCGCCCCCTAAGCTTTAGCCACGCCCCCTTGTATAACTAATGACCCGTTTAATGTAGACCTTTGTATGAGGTATCAAAGAACTCAGCAGAGACATCATTATTCATTGGTGATGTTTTGTCCCGCCCCTCTATGCTTAAGCCACGCCCCTTTCATAACTGGTGATCTGTTTAAGGTAGAGTTCATTTTTAATAGGTTATGGTTCGACTCGCCCCTAAGCTTTAGCCACGCCCCCTCTAATGACCCGTTTGATGTATACCCTTTTGTGAGATATCAGTGAATTCAGCAGAGACATTGGTGATGGTTTGGCACGCCCCCTATGTTTAAGCCACGCCCCCTTTCATAATTGGTGACCCGTTTATGGTAGAGTCTTATGTGAGGTATCAATGGACTCAGCAGCGACTTCCTCATTCATTGGTCATGGTTTGGCCCTCCCCCCTATGCTTAAGCCACGCCCCCATTTATAACTAATGATGTAGACCTTTGTATGAGGTATCAAGAACTCAGCAGAGAGTTCATTGGTGATGGTTTGGCCCGCCCCCTATGTTTAAGCCACGCCCCCTTTCATAATTGGTGACCCGTTTATGGTAGAGTCTTATGTGAGGTATCAATGGACTCAGCAGCGACTTCCTCACTCATTGGTCATGCTTTGGCCCTCCCCCCTATGATTAAGCCACGCCCCCGTTTATAACTAATGATGTAGACCTTTGTATGAGGTATCAAGAACTCAGCAGAGAGTTCATTGGTGATGGTTTGACCCGCCCCCTAAGCTTTAGCCACGCCCCCTTGTATAACTAATGACCCGTTTAATGTAGACCTTTGTATGAGGTATCAAAGAACTCAGCAGAGACATCATTATTCATTGGTGATGTTTTGTCCCGCCCCTCTATGCTTAAGCCACGCCCCTTTCATAACTGGTGATCTGTTTAAGGTAGTGTTCATTTTTAATAGGTTATGGTTCGACCCGCCCCCTAAGCTTTAGCCACGCCCCCTCTAGTGACCCCTTTGATGTATACCCTTTTGTGAGATATCAGTGAATTCAGCAGAGACATTGGTGATGGTTTGGCCCGCCCCCTATGTTTAAGCCACGCCCCCTTTCATAATTGGTGACCCGTTTATGGTAGAGTCTTATGTGAGGTATCAATGGACTCAGCAGCGACTTCCTCATTCATTGGTCATGGTTTGGCCCTCCCCCCTATGCTTAAGCCACGCCCCCATTTATAACTAATGATGTAGACCTTTGTATGAGGTATCAAGTACTCAACAGAGAGTTCATTGGTGATGGTTTGGCCCCCCCCTATGTTTAAGCCACGCCCCCTTTCATAATTGGTGAACCGTTTATGGTAGAGTCTTATGTGAGGTATCAATGGACTCAGCAGCGACTTCCTCATTCATTGGTCATGGTTTGGCCCTCCCCCCATGCTTAAGCCACGCCCCCATTCATAACTAATGATGTAGACCTTTGTATGAGGTATCAAGAACTCAGCAGAGAGTTCATTGGTAATGGTTTGACCCGCCCCCTAAGCTTTAGCCACGCCCCCTTGTATAACTAATGACCCGTTTAATGTAGACCTTTGTATGAGGTATCAAAGAACTCAACAGAGACATCATTATTCATTGGTGATGTTTTGTCCCGCCCCTCTATGCTTAAGCCACGCCCCTTTCATAACTGGTGATCTGTTTAACCCTTATGTTGTCCTTCGGGTCATTGTGACCCATACGTTATTCCGTGCTGTTTCTCCACCGCCGCATCTCTGCCCTTCGGGTCACTGTGACCCATACGTTATTCCGTGGTATATCTCCACCGCCGCAGCTCTTGCCTTCGGGTCATTGTGACCCTGGCCAGTTATTCCGTGGTATTTCTCCACCGCCGCAGCAATGGCCTTCGGGTCATTGTGACCCATACGTTATTCCGTGGTGTTTCTCCACCGCCGCAGCAATGGCCTTCGGGTCATTGTGACCCATACGTTATTCCGTGGTGTTTCTCCACCACCGCAGCAATGGCCTTCGGGTCATTGTGACCCATACGTTATTCCTAGGTGTTTCTCCACCGCCGCATCTCTGCCCTTCGGGTCATTGTGACCCATACGTTATTCCGTGCTGTTTCTCCACTTGAGCATCTCTGCCCTTCGGGTCATTGTGACCCATACGTTATTCCGTGCTGTTTCTCCACCGCCGCATCTCTGCCCTTCGGGTCATTGTGACCCATACGTTATTCCGTGCTGTTTCTCCACCGCCGCATCTCTGCCCTTCGGGTCATTGTGACCCATACGTTATTCCGTGGTGTTTCTCCACCGCCGCAGCAATGGCCTTCGGGTCATTGTGACCCATACGTTATTTCTAGGTGTTTCTCCACCGCCGCATCTCTGCCCTTCGGGTCATTGTGACCCATACGTTATTCCGTGCTGTTTCTCCACTTGAGCATCTCTGCCCTTCGGGTCATTGTGACCCATACGTTATTCCGTGGTGTTTCTCCACCGCCGCATCTCTGCCCTTCGGGTCATTGTGACCCTGGCCAGTTATTCCGTGCTGTTTCTCCACCGCCGCATCTCTGCCCTTCGGGTCATTGTGACCCATACGTTATTCCGTGGTGTTTCTCCACCGCCGCATCTCTGCCCTTCGGGTCATTGTGACCCATACGTTATTCCGTGGTGTTTCTCCACCGCCGCAGCAATGGCCTTCGGGTCATTGTGACCCATACGTTATTCCGTGCTGTTTCTCCACTTGAGCATCTCTGCCCTTCGGGTCATTGTGACCCATACGTTATTCCGTGCTGTTTCTCCACCGCCGCATCTCTGCCCTTCGGGTCATTGTGACCCATACGTTATTCCGTGCTGTTTCTCCACCGCCGCATCTCTGCCCTTCGGGTCATTGTGACCCATACGTTATTCCGTGGTGTTTCTCCACCGCTGCATCTCTGCCCTTCGGGTCATTGTGACCCATACGTTATTCCGTGCTGTTTCTCCACTTGAGCATCTCTGCCCTTCGGGTCATTGTGACCCATACGTTATTCCGTGCTGTTTCTCCACCGCCGCATCTCTGCCCTTCGGGCCATTGTGACCCATACGTTATTCCGTGGTGTTTCTCCACCGCCGCATCTCTGCCCTTCGGGTCATTGTGACCCATACGTTATTCCGTGGTGTTTCTCCACTTGAGCATCTCTGCCCTTCGGGTCATTGTGACCCTGGCCAGTTATTCCGTGCTGTTTCTCCACCGCCGAAGCTCTGGCCTTCGGGTCATTGTGACCCATACGTTATTCCGTGCTGTTTCTCCACTTGAGCATCTCTGCCCTTCGGGTCATTGTGACCCATACGTTATTCCGTGCTGTTTCTCCACCGCCGCATCTCTGCCCTTCGGGCCATTGTGACCCATACGTTATTCCGTGGTGTTTCTCCACCGCCGCATCTCTGCCCTTCGGGTCATTGTGACCCATACGTTATTCCGTGGTGTTTCTCCACTTGAGCATCTCTGCCCTTCGGGTCATTGTGACCCATACGTTTTTCCGTGCTGTTTCTCCACCGCCGAAGCTCTGGCCTTCGGGTCATTGTGACCCATACGTTATTCCGTGGTGTTTCTCCACCGCCGCATCTCTGCCCTTCGGGTCATTGTGACCCATACGTTATTCCGTGGTGTTTCTCCACTTGAGCATCTCTGCCCTTCGGGTCATTGTGACCCATACGTTATTCCGTGGTGTTTCTCCACCGCCGCAGCAATGGCCTTCGGGTCACTGTGACCCTGGCCAGTTATTCCGTGGTATTTCTCCACCGCCGCAGCAATGGCCTTTGGGTCATTGTGACCCTGGCCAGTTATTCCGTGGTATTTCTCCATCGCCGCAGCAATGGCCTTCGGGTCATTGTGACCCATACGTTATTCCGTGGTATTTCTCCACCGCCGCAGCAATGGCCTTCGGGTCATTGTGACCCATACGTTATTCCGTGGTGTTTCTCCACCGCCGCAGCAATGGCCTTCGGGTCACTGTGACCCTGGCCAGTTATTCCGTGGTATTTCTCCACCGCCGCAGCAATGGCCTTTGGGTCATTGTGACCCTGGCCAGTTATTCCGTGGTATTTCTCCATCGCCGCAGCAATGGCCTTCGGGTCATTGTGACCCATACGTTATTCCGTGGTATTTCTCCACCGCCGCAGCAATGGCCTTCGGGTCATTGTGACCCATACGTTATTCCGTGGTGTTTCTCCACCGCCTCAGCTCTTGCCTTCGGGTCATTGTGACCCTGGCCAGTTATTCCGTGGTATTTCTCCACCGCCGCAGCAATGGCCTTCGGGTCATTGTGACCCATACGTTATTCCGTGGTGTTTCTCCACCGCCGCAGCAATGGCCTTCGGGTCATTGTGACCCATACGTTATTCCTAGGTATTTCTCCACCGCCGCAGCAATGGCCTTCGGGTCATTGTGACCCATACGTTATTCCGTGGTATTTCTCCACCGCCGCAGCAATGGCCTTCGGGTCATTGTGACCCATACGTTATTCCGTCCTGTTTCTCCACCGCCGCATCTCTGCCCTTCGGGTCATTGTGACCCATACGTTATTCCGTGGTGTTTCTCCACCGCCGCAGCAATGGCCTTCGGGTCATTGTGACCCATACGTTATTCCTAGGTGTTTCTCCACCGCCGCATCTCTGCCCTTCGGGTCATTGTGACCCATACGTTATTCCGTGCTGTTTCTCCACTTGAGCATCTCTGCCCTTCGGGTCATTGTGACCCATACGTTATTCCGTGCTGTTTCTCCACCGCAGCATCTCTGCCCTTCGGGTCATTGTGACCCATACGTTATTCCGTGGTGTTTCTCCACCGCCGCATCTCTGCCCTTCGGGTCATTGTGACCCATACGTTATTCTGTGGTGTTTCTCCACTTGAGCATCTCTGCCCTTCGGGTCATTGTGACCCATACGTTATTCCGTGGTGTTTCTCCACCGCCGCAGCAATGGCCTTTGGGTCATTGTGAACCTGGCCAGTTATTCCGTGGTATTTCTCCACCGCCGCAGCAATGGCCTTCGGGTCATTGTGACCCATACGTTATTCCGTGGTATTTCTCCACCGCCGCAGCAATGGCCTTCGGGTCATTGTGACCCATACGTTATTCCGTGGTGTTTCTCCACCGCCGCAGCAATGGCCTTCGGGTCACTGTGACCCTGGCCAGTTATTCCGTGGTATTTCTCCACCGCCGCAGCAATGGCCTTTGGGTCATTGTGACCCTGGCCAGTTATTCCGTGGTATTTCTCCACCGCCGCAGCAATGGCCTTCGGGTCATTGTGACCCATACGTTATTCCGTGGTGTTTCTCCACCGCCGCAGCAATGGCCTTCGGGTCATTGTGACCCATACGCTATTCCGTGGTGTTTCTCCACCGCCTCAGCTCTTGCCTTCGGGTCATTGTGACCCTGGCCAGTTATTCCGTGGTATTTCTCCACCGCCGCAGCAATGGCCTTCGGGTCATTGTGACCCATACGTTATTCCGTGGTATTTCTCCACCGCCGCATCTCTGGCCTTCGGGTCATTGTGACCCATACGTTATTCCGTAGTGTTTCTCCATCGCCGCAGCTCTGGCCTTCGGGTCATTGTGACCCATACGTTATTCCGTGGTGTTTCTCCACCGCCGCAGCAATGGCCTTCGGGTCATTGTGACCCATACATTATTCCTAGGTATTTCTCCACCGCCGCAGCAATGGCCTTCGGGTCATTGTGACCCATACGTTATTCCTAGGTATTTCTCCACCGCCGCAGCAATGGCCTTCGGGTCATTGTGACCCATACGTTATTCCTAGGTATTTCTCCACCGCCGCAGCAATGGCCTTCGGGTCATTGTGACCCATACGTTATTCCGTGGTGTTTCTCCACCGCCGCAGCTCTGGCCTTCGGGTCATTGTGACCCATACGTTATTCCGTGGTGTTTCTCCACCGCCGCATCTCTGCCCTTCGGGTCATTGTGACCCATACGTTATTCCTAGGTATTTCTCCACCGCCGCATCTCTGCCCTTCGGGTCATTGTGACCCATACGTTATTCCTAGGTATTTCTCCACCGCCGAAGCTCTGGCCTTCGGGTCATTGTGACCCATACGTTATTCCGTGCTGTTTCTCCACTTGAGCAGCTCTGGCCTTCGGGTCATTGTGACCCATACGTTATTCCGTGGTGTTTCTCCACTTGAGCAGCTCTGGCCTTCGGGTCATTGTGACCCATACGTTATTCCGTGGTGTTTCTCCACCGCCGAAGCTCTGGCCTTCGGGTCATTGTGACCCATACGTTATTCCGTGCTGTTTCTCCACTTGAGCAGCTCTGGCCTTCGGGTCATTGTGACCCAATACGTTATTCCGTGGTGTTTCTCCACCGCCGCATCTCTGCCCTTCGGGTCATTGTGACCCATACGTTATTCCTATGTATTTCTCCACCGCCGAAGCTCTGGCCTTCGGGTCATTGTGACCCATACGTTATTCCTAGGTATTTCTCCACCGCCGCAGCTCTGGCCTTCGGGTCATTGTGACCCATACGTTATTCCTAGGTATTTCTCCACCGCCGCAGCTCTGGCCTTCGGGTCATTGTGACCCATACGTTATTCCGTGGTATTTCTCCACCGCCGCAGCAATGGCCTTCGGGTCATTGTGACCCATACGTTATTCCATGGTGTTTCTCCACCGCCGCAGCAATGGCCTTCGGGTCACTGTGACCCTGGCCAGTTATTCGTTGGTATATCTCCACCGCCGCAGCTCTTGCCTTCGGGTCACTGTGACCCATACGTTATTCCGTGGTATTTCTCCACCGCCGCAGCTCTTGCCTTCGGGTCATTGTGACCCATACGTTATTCCGTGGTATTTCTCCACTTGAGCAGCTCTGGCCTTCGGGTCATTGTGACCCATACGTTATTCCGTGGTATTTCTCCACTACCGCAGCTCTGGCCTTCGGATCTCTGTGTCCCACACGTTATTCAGCTTGTAGTAGTAAAACAGAAAGGGTAAGGGAACGGGGAAATGAAAGAAACCTCGTCCTCGTCCTACTAAACACTTTTATTACACACACACACACACACACACACACACACACACACACACACACACATATGCACTGTACACATAGAGACTGTACACCTTTGTCCTCTTGCTTTTATCATCGTTTCTCTTCTTCTTCTTCTTCTTCTTCATCTTCTTATTCTTCTTATTTTGGACCTTTGCAGTCTTTTTACTCGCCTCGGCAGCGACGCTGGCATGGCCCGTTGTGTGATTCTAGATTTGGAGCTGCGTCGGGTTCTCGCCCATGCGGCACGCCATGACCCCCAAGGGGAAGAGGTACAAGAAGACACAGAGGAAGAAGACACAGAAGAAGAACACACAGAAGAAGAAGAAGACCCAGAAAAAGAAGACCCAGAAAAAGAAGACACCGAAACCGCAGACACAGAAAATGAAGACACGGAAAGCGAAGACACAGAAAACGAAGGAGAAGATGATGAACATGACCACAGGCACCGAGACAACCACGGCGACGGAGAAAAGGACTGCCGCGTCGCCAAAGGTCACGAACACGACGCAGGAGAAGACGACGACGACGTTGACGACGACGAGGCCGACAACCGAGACGAACGAGCCGACGAACGAGCAGATGAACGAGGAGAAGAACAAGAAGAAGAACAAGAAGAAGAACAAGGAGCGCGCGCAGCACAAGAGGGTGGCTGGCCAAGGGCAGATGAAGACAACGAGGTCCAAGACGACGAGGACCAGGATGCGGAGCAAGACGAGGAGTATGAGGAGGAGGAGGTTAGCGAAAGGTTCGCGTCGAGAAACGGCGAGATTGAATGGTCCTCCACGACGTATCACCCCCGTCGCCCGGATCTCGCCGCCCTCGTGCCGAATATGAAGAGGACGAGGAACAACAAGTGGACGACGACGACGACGACGACGAACGAGACCAACGTGACCGAGACGGACAGCGAGAACAAGACCCGGTCAGACGTGGCCTAAGGCGTCCGCAGAGCCCCGGACCCACAGAGTACGCGGCCACGCGCGTCCGCGATATACTCTCCGCGTTCGAGTTGTTTGTCACGCGGCACATAGAAGAGATCGTGGTGACCGCCACGAACATCGAGGGCCTAAGGAAGTGCGGCAACAAATGGAAACTGATGGACGCCACGGACCTGCGCGGCTACCTCGGGCTACTTGCTCCTCGCCGGCGTGTACAGGTCCCGAAACGAGGCCGTGGAGAGCCTGTGGCACGAGGAGAGCGGCAGGGCCATTTTCCGCGCCACGATGGCGCTGAAGCGGTTCCACGCGTTCTCGCGACTGCTGCGATTCGACGACCGCGAGACGAGAGCCGGCCGACGAGCCTCGGACAAACTGGCGGCCGTGCGAGATGTGTGGGACGCCTGGGTGCGGCAGCTGCCTCGCCTCTACAACCCGGGCCCCGACGTGACCGTGGACGAGCAGCTGGTTCCCTTTCGTGGTGTGTGTGTGTGTGTGTGTGTGTGTGTGTGTGTGTGTGTGTGTGTGTGTGTGTGTGTGTGTGTGTGTGTGTGTGCGTGTGTGTGTTTTTGTAATTTTTGTGTCATCTTCACCCCCCGTTCTCGTCCCGTCGTCCACCCAAGGTCGATGCTCCTTCCGCCAGTACATGCCCAGTAAGCCCGCCAGGTACGGACTCAAGTCCTGGGTGGCCTGCGACGCGGCGTCCAGCTACGCGTGGAACATGCAGATGTACACGGGCAAGTCGGCGAGCGGCGAGCCCGAGAGGAATCTGGGCACGCGGGTGGTGCTGGACGTGACCGAGGGCCTGCGGGGTCCGCGCAACGTGACGTGCGACAACTTTTTCACCTCCTACGAGCTGGCCCGGCGGCTGCTCATCGAGAGGCGCCTCACCGTGGTGGGCACGATGCGCAAAAACAAGCCCGAGCTGCCGCGCGCCTTGCTCGCCACCAAGGACCGTGCGCTCTTCTCGTCCCGGTTCGCCTTCACGCCCACCGTCACCCTGGTGTCCTACGTGCCCAAGAGGAACAAGAACGTAGTGCTGCTGAGCACGCTGCACACGGGGAAGGCGCGCGTCAGCGCCACCAGGGACACCAAGCCCGACATCATCCTGCACTACAACAGCACCAAGGGCGGCGTGGACAACCTGGACAAGCTCGTCGGCACGTACAGCTGCCGCAGGAAGACGGCACGCTGGCCCCTCGCCGTGTTCCACAACATCCTCGACGTGTCCGCCTACAATGCCTTTGTGCTCTGGCGAGAGCTCAGGCCCCAGTGGATGCGCGGCAAGCTCTACAAGAGGCGCGTGTTCCTCGAGCAGCTGGGCAAGGCGCTCGTGACTCCGCTCATCGAGAGACGGCGGCGTCTGCCTCGCACCGAAGCGTCCGCGGCACTCGTCAAAGCCACGACGAGCAGGGCAGCGGCCGCCGGAGAGCACGCCGAGGTCGGCGACGACGGCGACGACGGCGACGGCGACGACAACAACGCCGACGCCGACGACGACGCAGAACCGGCCGCGCCCCGAGTGGCCAGCAGGAGAAGGAGGTGTCAGCTCTGTCCAAAGACAAAGGACCGCAAGACATACACCGTGTGCGGGGCCTGCAAGAGATACATCTGCGGGAGATGCACGCGGCTCTGCTGCGCGGACTGCGCGAGCCGGTAGCCTCTTGGCTATTGACAGTTTGAGCTTCGACTCTACGCTGCGCTGTGCAAAAAAAGATAGATAAAATATCAACAAAAAAAAACACACCACCACGACGTCGACTTTCAATTGCAACAAGGGGTCCCCGGGCACCCCGAGGGACGAGGCCGCCACGAGGGCAGTAGCGGGACAAGAATGCAATTGAATAGGGTTGGGGTCCCCGGAGACCCCAAGGGCCAGGCCACGGTAGTTGACGTGGGAATGAATTCAAATAGTAGACGAGGGTCCCCGGGGACCCAGAGGGACGAGGCGAGCGGGTGACATGGAATACAATAAGCGAGGGTCCCGGGACCCCGAAGGACATGGCCACCGCGAGGCTGGTATAAAATGCACGGAGTAAATAGAAGCCAGGGTCACCGGGACCCCGAAGGACGAGGCCGCGAGGCTGGTAGAAAGTCGCCGTGACAAGAAGGACAACACAAGGGTTAAAAAGAAATGGTCAAATCAGTAGAGAAGATCATGTGACCAGCACCGCAATGGTTGCAGAAGACTAAGGCTCTCGTACCCACCTCCGCATTTCATTGAATAACCAGGTCTATTCCTTTTTCTTCGATGCCAAATCGTTTTATCTGCTATCACAGTGACTCAGTGAATTGCTTGCAAGTGTGAGAAAACAGGTCCTGTTGTCGTCTAAGCTACATACTTTGACACTGTGGACATGGCGGTCACTGCAGAAAGAGCGGTGGCTAACATACAGTGTTAATTTTGTTGACGAAGACTATGACAATAAATATTCGTCGAACGAACCTTTTTCACGGACGAAAACTAAATAAAAACTAAATAAAAAGTCAGATATGATGACGAAGACTCTGACGAAATATAACTGACACTTTAGTCAACGAATACAAATGAGACGAAAATGTTAGGGAGGGACGAATGGAGAAGAGATCCAATCAAAACTATTCTTTTTGTGGGACAAGATGGGAAGAAATCCAATCGGAGCGAATCTTTGAGGGTAGGTTGATCTATGCAGAAGCAGCAGAGCCATTTTAAAAAGCCGCAGCAAATGCAGGCGCAACAGCTAGCTAAACAAAAGCAGCAGCAGTTACACAGGAGGAGAACAAAGACGAGTTTGCACACACAAGCTTCGCACAGTTTCGAGGACGTTTTTTCACAACAGTTAGGTTGTTAACATTATATTTAATTGTGTTCTTAGTTACACAGCTTTGGCTGATTTCAGTTGACTTCGCTCGTTAGCAACAAGCTAACGTTTTGCAGTGCACCCAGTCCGAGGGCAATGACATGTCTCATGAACAACAGAAATGTCAGAGCTAGGTCTAGGACGAAAACGAAGAATTGACATCTGGTCACACTTCACATATGACAGCAAGGACAACAAGCCTGTAAACCGGGTGGAGCAAAAATCGCTGGGAAAAACACCACCAACTTGAAGTGACATTTACAGACGACTCATCCAGAAATACATGTGAAGGTAAGCATACACGCTAAGGTTATTTTATCAGATAAACCACCGTGTTTCCGCTAAACTTGGAGTAAAATAGAAGCTAACGAAACCACCTCTGAAATGTATTGATTAGGAGATTGTCTCGCTGAATTAATATGAGTATAAATATTCAATGTCCTCAAATTGAATCAAATGTGTACTATTATAGTAGATGTTGTGGTGTTGTATATGACTGGACAAAGTGTGTGTGTGTGTGTGTGTGTGTGTGTGTGTGTGTGTGTGTGTGTGTGTGTGTGTGTGTGTGTGTGACAGAGAGAGATCTGAGGAGATTGGGCAAGAAAAAAAAATCACAAGTCACAAAGGGGGAATCTTGATTCCCCCTTTATTTACCCTCACAGATACAGAAGATGTCTTTTGACAAAGATGACCATGGGCCAAGTGGAAATAAAGCTAGTGCTGCTAGTGCAACCCAGCAGGCCATCTCTACATCTTTCCTAAGTTCTTCAAAGTACAAAACTGAATTGAAGGAACAACAGACCAAGGAGCAGGCCATAGCTAGATGGATTGGACGCACAGGTTTACCTCTCACAACAATTGAAGACGAGGACTTTGTGCTAATGATGGAGATAGTAGATAGGAGACTAACAGTTCTAAAATGAGCAATTTGATTGAAACACAGTATGAACACGAAAGACAACATTTCAAAGAGAGACTGGCTGCTGCCCAGAGAGTATCCATTGACCTTGACTCGTGGACATAAAAAGGACTGACAACCTCATTCCTTGCTAAGCGCATGCTACTTTTGTGTTGAACAAAGTAAACCTGTACACATATTGTTAGCCCTTGAACAAGTAGCTCACCCACACACTGCACAGTCTATTAAGGCATGTGTGGACAAATGTATGCAAGAGTGGGCCATACCAAAGGAGAAGATCCTGACGGTAATAACGGACAATGGTAGTAACATGGTGGCAGCCTTTAAAAACACCACAGCAGAAGAAACCAGCTCTGAGGACGACTCCTCTGGGTCCACAATGCAAAGTGACTCTGAAATTGATGACCAGCGGTGAGCCATGTTTAGTTATTCTTTTACATGACAGTCAATTATCACATTAATGATTTTCCCCCTGCCACACACTACATATATACAATATATACAGACACACACCAGCTACTGTATTAGGTTTAGACTTATTTGGTTGTCTTTTATTCTTGTTAGACCCAGACCCTGGGTGCAGACTCAGACCTTAGATTAGTAAAGACACGCACAGGCGCACCTCCCAATCACACTCTCCCATAAGCTCTCAGTCCTTTACAAATAACTCTGCTAACCCACAGACCAGCTATATCATTCCAGTAAGAGTCAGTAATAACATTACTCAAAGGTACAGCGCTACACACTCCTCTGTGCACCAACGAGGTGCTATACTTAACAACCTAATTGGAATTAAAACAACCACTGCAACGATAGAACAGAATAGGAGAATCAAATGTGGACTATTAAATATCAGATCTCTGTCTTCTAAAGCATTACTGGTGAACGATTTGATATCAGATAATCAAATTGATTTATTCTGTCTTACTGAAACCTGGCTGGGCCATGAAGAACATGTTAGTCTAAATGAAGCCACTCCTCCCAGTCATATTAATACTCAAATTCCTAGAGGCTCAGGCCGTGGAGGAGGAGTTGCAGCCATATTTGACTCAAATCTGTCAATTAATCCTAAACCTAAACTAAATTACAACTCGTTTGAAAGTCTTGTTCTTAATCTTCAACATCCAACATGGAAATCCTTACAGCCAATCATATTTGTTGTTGTTTACCAAGCGCCAGGCCCATATTCTGAATTTTTATCTGAATTCTCAGAGTTTTTGTCATGTATTCTCCTAAAATCAGATAAAATAATTATCGTAGGTGATTTTAATATCCATATGGACGTTGACAGTAATAGTCTTAGTACTGCCTTCAACTCACTACTAGATTCAATTGGTTTCAGTCAGAGTGTGCATAAGGCCACGCACTGTTTTAACCACACCCTCGACCTTGTGCTGTCATATGGCATCAAAATTCAAGATTTAATAGTATTTCCACAGAATTCTTTATTATCAGACCATTTTTTAATAACTTTCGAATTCTTACTACCAGACTATATGAAATTAAATAAAACCTTCTACACTAGATGCCTATCTGACAGTGCTATAGCTAAATTTAAGGAAGATATTCCAACAGCAATTAACTCAATGTCGTGCTTTAATATAACAGAGGACCTTTATGCTAATTTTAGTCCTTCCCAAATTGATAATTTTGTAGACAGTGCTACGACCTGCCTACGGATGACTTTAGACTCTGTTGCTCCTCTCAAAAAGAAGATGATGAAGCAAAGGAAACCAGCACCATGGTATAACTCCCAAACTCGCAAATTAAAACAAATCTCACGGAAACTTGAAACTAAATGGCGTTCCTCCAAACTGGAAGAATCTCGTTTAGATTGGCAAGATAGTTTAAAAACCTATAGGAGGGCCCTCAGAAATGCCAGATCAGACTATTACTCATCATTAATAGAAGAAAATGAGAACAACCCAAGGTTTCTTTTCAGCACTCTAGCCAGGCTGTCAGGTAGTCACAGCTCTACTGAGCCATCTATTCCCCTAGCTCTTAGTAGTGACGACTTCATGAGTTTCTTTAATGATAAAATCATAACAATTAGGGATGGAATTCATCACCTTTTGCCCTCAACTTCTAACGGTTCACCTTTTGATACAGGAGTGGTAGAAAGAACGACAAGACCTGACATATACTTTGACTCCTTTTTTCCTATAGACCTTCAACAATTAATGCTAAAGGTCTCTTCAGCAAAGCCTTCTACCTGTCTCTTAGACCCCATCCCAACGAGGCTACTTAAAGAAGCGTTACCCGTGGTTAACACTTCATTACTAGATATGATCAATATGTCTTTATTAACAGGTTATGTACCGCAGTCATTTAAAGTAGCTGTGATAAAACCTCTTCTGAAAAAACCCACCCTCGATCCTGAGGTCTTAGCCAACTATAGACCTATATCAAACCTTCCTTTTCTCTCCAAGATCCTTGAAAAGGTAGTCGGTAATCAGTTATGTGACTTTTTACATAGGAATAGTCTATTTGAGGACTTTCAGTCAGGATTTAGAAAGCATCATAGCACAGAGACGGCACTGGTGAAAATTACTAACGACTTTCTAACTGCTGCTGACAAAGGACTTGTCTCCATACTTGTGTTATTATATCTTAGTGCTGCATTTGACACTATTGATCATACAATCATTTTACAGAGACTGGAACGCTTAGTTGGCATTAAAGGAATCGCACTAAGCTGGTTTAAGTCATATTTCTCTGATCGATCTCAATTTGTTAATATCAACGATAAATCCTCCAGGTACGCCAAAGTTAGCCATGGGGTTCCTCAAGGCTCAGTGCTTGGACCAATTCTATTCTCCTTGTATATGCTTCCTCTAGGCAATATTATTAGGAAACACTCAATTAACTTTCACTGTTATGCGGATGACACCCAATTATACTTATCAATCAAGCCAGACGAAACCAGTCAATTAGCTAAACTGCAAGTGTGCATTAAAGATATAAAATCATGGATGACCAACAATTTCCTGAAGTTGAACTCGAACAAAACTGAGGTTATTGTGCTGGGCGCTAAACACCCCCGAACTTCATTATCCGAAGATATAATTACTCTGGACGGCATTGCCATGGCTTCCAGCACTACTGTCAGAAAACTAGGAGTTATTTTTGATCAGGATTTATCGTTTAACGCCCACTTAAAACAAACCTCAAGAACAGCTTTTTTCCACCTTTGTAATATTGCCAAAATTAGGAACATCCTGTCTCAAAATGATGCTGAAAAACTAGTCCATGCATTTGTTACTTCCAGGCTGGACTATTGTAATTCCCTATTATCAGGATGCTCAAATAAGTCCCTTAAGACTCTCCAGCTGATCCAGAATGCTGCAGCGCGTGTTCTGACAAGAACTAAGAAAAGAGATCATATTTCTCCTGTATTAGCTTCTCTGCATTGGCTTCCTGTAAAATCCAGGATTGAATTTAAAATCCTTCTCCTAACCTACAAAGCTCTAAATGGTCAAGCACCATCATATCTTGAAGAGCTCTTAGTACCTTATTGTCCCACTAGAGCACTGCGCTCCCAGAATGCAGAGTTACTTGTGGTTCCCAGAGTCTCTAAAAGTAGAATGGGAGCCAGAGCCTTCAGCTACCAGGCTCCTCTCCTGTGGAACCAGCTCACAGTCTGGGTTCGGGAGGCAGACACCGTCACCATTTTTAAGAGTAAACTTAAAACTGTCCTCTTCGATAAAGCTTATAGTTAGGAAGTTAGGAGTTGCAGCATTCGCCTGGACCGACGGGGGAAGGTGTGTAGCCATAGTCATGACGCACCTCCTCCATATCTCTGCTTCTCTTCATAGAAAGCTTACTATATTTAGGGTATGAGGAGTTGCAGCGTGCGCCTAGACCGGGGGGGGGGGGGGTGGGTGTGTAGCCTCAGTCATGGCGCACACCCATCCTATCACTGCTTCTTCCCATAGAAAGCTTACGCATACTTAGGCAGTAAGGTGTCGCAGCGTTAGCCTAGACCGGCGGGGGAAGGTGTGTAGCCACAATCGTCGAACACAGCCTCCCTATGCGGTTATAGTTCTTGACTACCGGGGCACCTCCTTTGACACACTGAGCTCCTCTCTCCTCTCTTTCCATCTGTGTGTATTCATGTTCCAGAAATGCTTGTTATTAACCGGTAGTTCCGGGGAGCTTCCCCGGAGTCCGTATGTTCTTTGTCCCCCCAGCACCATCATCTTGGATCATGATGGCACCTACATCATGGTGGCAGCTGTCGCTGTGGTCCTGCCCTACGACCTGCTGTGCCCCATTACACCCTGCAATGCCCGGCGTCAACTTGCTATGTCCGGCCAACGCCCTGTTACGCCATGATGTGCTCTACGACACCATGAACTATTACAATTACTCTAGTCATTATCTTAATTGTGACTTTTTATTGCCATTGTTCATCAAACCCCCAACCGGCATCGTCAGACACCGCCTACCAAGAGCCTGGGTCTGTCCAAGGTTTCTTCCTAAAAGGGAGTTTTTCCTTGCCACTGTCACACTTACACATTCATGCATGCTCTTGGGGAATCACTGGAATTGTTCGGTCCTTGGAAATTACAGAGTGTGGTCTAGACCTACACTCTATCTGTACAGTGTCCTGAGATAATTCTTGTTATGATTTGACACTATAAATACAATTGAATTGAATTATTAGGTACCATCATGTCGACATGGAAATGGACCGGACACCGTGCGTGGTGCATACCATACAACTTGTGGTCCACATGTTGCAGAAAGAGACAACTGTCAAAAGAGTCCTCGATGAAGCAAGGTCTGTGGTGAAGCTCTTTCGCAAGTCCTCAGTTGTAACACGGAGGTTATTGGACCAGTGTGGTGTTATTGTTGTAAATGACTGCCCCACACGCTGGTCAAGCACAGTCAACATGGTCACACAACTCCTCACAGTCAAAGATGTAGTCTGTCAAATCACAAATGACATGGGATGGGACAGTTTGCTTACTAGTGAGTGGCCAAAGCTTTCATCATTGCATGACCTACTGCTGCCTTTTGCGGAACACACTAAAACCCTCCAGAGTGACACCACATCTATGTCCCTAGTGGTTCCTGCCCTCTTTGATCTGCTGAGCCACCTAACTGACTTTGCAGAGAACACTCGATACAGAGACCTTGCCACTCTTGCAGAGAAAATCTGAACCAGCGTTTTGCTTGCCTCTTGGATTCAACTGATGAAAAGTTCTCAGCACTTGCAGCAGCTGCCTGCTTTGTCAACCCAACTGTATGGTGGCCGACAGGGGCAAACGCCCTGCAACTTTAGAAAACACACGCAAATAGACAAAACACAAGCAAATTAAGAAAACGTCATTAATTTGACAACACATGTGCAGCATTCAGCAAACGCGCTGCAAATGCACACAACACAACCAAATACATAAATGTGCTGCAAATATGAAACGATGCAAAAAGAAAAGCACACAAACCCAGAAAACAAATGCAACAAAAAAACGCTGCATCCAGATTACACAACGGAAGTTCTTCAGGCTTCTAGAGGGAGCAGCTAAGTGGAACAGCTTGATTTTCGACCCCATGGAGGGGGGGGGGGGGGAGAGAAAAACTGCATAGACTGTACATTTTAAGTCTATGTTTGAGATATGTTTTCTCTCGTTTGGTGGGAGTGTCTCGGCTCAGGTCACAGGTGATACTCAATCAGCAGAGACGTGTCTGTAAACTCATAGTAATAAAACATTTAAAACTGCATCAGCGTTTAATGTTGACGTTTGTTTAAGCCATAATACATGAGAGGGTTTAATTTCGAGGTCCGAAAGGCGCATTACTGAAGTGTAATATTGTGATTATACAACAACGGTTACCAACAAAATAAGTGATCAATCTGTATTCATATTCTGGAGCAATTCGCTCTTGAAATACAAAAAACAGACAGGATTTATAGTCTCTCCTTGTTTAGTAAACCAGCCAATTTACCGCGGGATTTATCAAACTGAATAAATCCCGCTCGCACATATAAACACAAAACTGCTTTGCTAACTCCAACGTGTTGTAAGGTAAGTAAGACATCTTTAGTGTATTTCTTTAGTAGTGTGTGCAATGGCATTACAGCCAATACATATTTTATAGATTTGAGAATTGCACTAATCTGTTCTGTTCAAATCTTGTTGATTTTGCAGAGAGTAGTAAGGCATTGTAGTCTAGCAGTTATTTAACTTCTCTTAAGGTACATGAACATTAACAGTAGTGAATTTTTATATCTGTATTTAGATACCTTGTGCAATGGCATTACAACCAATAGTTTTATTATTTTTGAAAATTGCACTTTATTTTTCTTAATGTTTTTGTTTTTTGACAGTAGAAGACAGTAAGTTCAGAGTTAGGTGGTTATCTATTTTAATAATATTGTACTTCATCTTGAAAGAATGTCATATGCATTGCATATCATTCAGGGAGAATGCATATCTTTTTCAGGGAGCATGTATGATTTTCAGGAAGAGCAGGCCTTATGCTTATTTTATGTGAGATTATCTTTTGTGAAAAAGCCAGTGTTTTTGACGTTAAGAATAAAATCAAATACATGTTTTGTATTACAACCGTTAAATCTGTGTCTTTATTGCATATTCAAACCTTAATACAATTCCATAACAGACTGATGGAAACATTTAGTCAACTAAGTCCACTGTAGATTTAGTCGACTAAAATCTGCTAATATTTGGTCTACTAAAACTAGACTAAGACTAAAAGACTTAAGACTAGACTAAGACTAAAACTCTTATATTTAGTCGACTAAAACTAGACTAAGACTAAAAGATTTCAGATGACTAAAATATGACTAAAACTAAATGGTGTGTTATTCAAAAGACTAAGACTAAATCAGAATTTGCTGTCAAAATTAACCCTGCTAACATAGCAACCGATGCTAGCGCGATCCCAAACATGGAGGACTTGATCGTGTTCTGATGCAACCCGACTACGGCGCATTCACGGCCCAGCGGCAGCGGGAGCTTGAAGAAGCACAACACAAGATACATGCTAGGAGCACCCCAGCCCTGCTCGTCCACCCGGCCACACGGAGAGTGACCCACGGAGGGAGAGAGTTTGCCTTCACTGCAGCCACAGATGCAGACGTTTTCTCTCAGGAGCTGGATGTGGAGGACGACGCAACATCAACACGGGCTGCTCCACCCCGGGGCCTGTTGCCAGCAGCGGAGCCAGACGACGGTGGGGAGACTTTGCGTCTGGTGCTGGGGCCGGCGGAGGGGCCGAGGCTGGCGGACCCAGCAGCTGTAGACTAGCATTGTCTGGGCTACCATGCTAAATTTGTCCTGAGGACACTATATGTACATTTTGGAGCCAAGCTTTAAAAAAACATTTAACCAGACTGAAAAAAACATGATAAATGCTGACTGTCCAGCTTATAATCTGTTTATTACTTCAACCAGGTTGGTGTGTTTTTCACATAGCTTATTTCAGAATTATATAGCTGGTTGAGACCTAGTTCTAGGGTTTCTATGGTTTTTAACATCAGGGGGCTAAACGGGCTGATCAAACGAGCTAAATTCCTGGACTATTTAAAAAAAAAAAAGTTTACCTTTATTTATCCAGGTAAGTCAATTAAGAATAATTTCTCTTTAAGAAGGAAGAACATAGATGTGGCGCTTATACAAGGGTCACATTTACGTAAAAGAGATGCAAATCGTCTACAAAATAAATACTTCAAGGTTGCTGCCTCATCTAGTGACGGCACCAAAACAAAGGGCTCCATTGTGTTGCCTTTGTTTCGGTATACGCAGAGTCTACATATGATGAAAGTTTTTTCCCGCGCCTATCCAATGAATTGCTTTCTCTCAATGAATAATCACTAATTATAGGGGGAGACATGAACACAGTACTAGATTTAAATCAGGATAGATCAGGGGTCAATAACACAAAAGTCCAAAAACATATATCAGACATGTTTAGAGCAGTTGTGGAATCCCACTATCTTACAGATATATGGAGGATGCACAACCCCACTAGCAAGGATTAGACCTTCTTTTCCACACATCACCTAACTCACTCCTGCATTGATTATATTTTGTGCTCCAGTGAGCTCAAGGCAATGTTCCACACGATAGCAATAGAACCAGCAATTCTGTCTGATCACAATACGCTGATAACCACATTCCATTGTGATATGTTAGGAGAAAGATCTAGGAGATGGCAATTTAATAATTCCCTTCTCCACAACACAGCTTTTGATGCAGAATTTAGAACCAAACTGGCTGAGTTTATATCAATCAATACTGACTCAGTTTCTGACCCTGCATTTAGCTGGCAGGCAACAAAAGGATTTATTAGAGATTTCACATCTTCCTTCGCCTTCAACTTGAAGAGGAAAAGAGAGGCAAGGATAGCAGAGTTGGAAGAACGCTGTAAATCTTTAGAGCAGTCTCTTAAGACTTGTTTTTATAAATCTACACATACTCTTCTAGTCACAAGTCGAACAGAGCTAAATGATCTGCTGAGAAGGAGAGCTGAATTCATAATGTACAGAGTGAGGCAAAATTATTATTATTTTAATGGCTGTAAACCAAGCAAATTGCTTACTCTGAAATTAAAACAAAGCGAATCCAGAGCTACTATCAACAGCATCCGCACAGACCAAGGTATCTCAACAAATCCTAAGGATATCAGTGCCACTTTTCAATCCTTCTATTCAAAGTTATATGAGTCATCCTACAACCCAGATCCGAAACAGTGCCAGAAGTTCCTAAAAGAACTAAACCTGCCTCGTCTTGACCCAGAAGAGGCAGAACTGGGTCAACCTATAACGTTAGAGGAACTTAAATCAGCATTAAAAACAGTTACAAAAGGGAAAACGCCAGGGTTGGATGGAATTCCATCAGAACTTCTTCTACAATATTTTGACATATTAGGACCTACCAATTTAAAAGCTTTAACTTCAGCCATAGAGAAGGGTACTTTCCACCAACAAAGTAATGGCGCTTTTCCATTACATGGTACAGGCTCGACTCGCCTCGACTCTACTCGCCTTTTTTGGTTTTCCATTACGAAAAAAAGTACCTGGTACCTGCTAACAGGTACTTTTTTTAGTACCACCTCAATCGAGGTTCCAAGCGAGCTGAGGCGAGCCGAAAAGGTGACGTGAAAACCTGCAGACTACTGATTGGTCAGAGAGAATCATCACTATTCACCACGTTATCAGCAGACAAGAGTGCGGAGTGTCCTGACCTGAACAAACGCGCCATTTTTAAATAGTTTAGCCATTGTGAGATATAGCTAGTTACTCTCTGCACTATTTACAGTACTTTATATATATATCTATATTATAGTTATGGCAAGCCGCAAAACCACGCCGTGGTCAACTGAGGATGTAAACACTTTTTTGTGTCTGGTTGCGGATGAGCAGATCCAGCGAGAGCTAGATGGGGCAACACGGAATGAAAAAGTTTACCAACGGGTCTCTGAACTGCTGTCCTCACACGGCTACAACCGCACTTTCCAGCAGTGTAGGGAGAAGCTCAAAAGTGATTATTGCGCCATCAAGGACCACAACAGCCGCAGTGGTTCAAACCGAAAAACTTGGAAGTGGTTTGACCAGATGGACGCGATTTACGGGCAAAGACCGGCGAGCAATGGGAGGGAGTGTGGACTCGACTCGGCTGTGGCTCTGTTGTTGGAGTCCATGGTGGAGGATGGTAAGTGTTGTTTTTTTTTAACTTTAACATCTGTAGGCACACTTTGCTTGGAAGTTTTGTTGCAGTTAGCTGGCTATGGTTAAGCTCACTTCTAACAACCATGATATTTTAGGCTACTCGTAAACTTGTGTAAAAACATTAGCAGATAACAATAAGCTAGCTAATGCGACCACTGCTAGCTCTAAGTAGCTGCTAGTGCTAACGTTATTTCCCCTATGAGTTTGAAATGACAACATTTGGAATACAGCCTGGAATTACACAAATGCAACATGGGGGTTAACACGTCTCTTATCTTTCTATTCAAGATTCATTTTCAACAAATGAAGAGGGTTCAGTGACTCCCATGGACGACACTTCGGCACCGGCAACTCCAGCACGGGCAGGAGGAGCATCGGCCCCGGCTACTCCAATACCCGCAGCACCTTCGTCACCTGCGACACCGGCAACCGGTTAGTATATAATGATGGAAAAGCTGAGAGGAATCTGAATTTTCATACATGTGAAATGTAATGTTGTGCAAACAAATCAACAAGGCACATACAGTATCTATCTAGTATCTATACAGTATTAAAATAGCCCCACATCATCATATACCCTTCACCATACCTAGAGATTGGCATGGTTTTATTTCAGTTAGCCTAATAGCTGGTTTAATTTGCATTGAGAGAAGATTTTATGGAAAGTACCCCATGCCAGTCTCTAGGCATGGTGAAGGGTATATGATGATGTGTGGCTATTTTAATTCCAAAGGCCAAGGGAACTTTATCAGGATGCATAGTATCCTGGATCCATGAAAGAACTGGCCTTTCAAAATAAACATCTGCCTGCCTCTATGGGAATTTAACATAGGGGTGTACTCACTGTTGTTGCCAGTGGTTTAGACATTAATGGCTGTGTGTTGAGTTATGTTGAGCGGACATTTACACTGTGTGCAAAGGCAATCAGTTTAGCATCATATTAAGAGAAAAAGCCAAGTCTTCTAGACTGTAGTCTGGGGGTCTATTCTCTGTGCTTAAATTAATATAGTTTTTAGTTTTTGCAAGCTCCAATATAAATACCATTTTTCTTTTTTTGTCCAGGCCGGAGGAAACGACCTCGGGAACAGGAGCACCTGGCTGTCCTGAGGGAGATGCAGGCGTCAGAAGTGGAGCACCAGGAGCGGGTACATGAACGTTTTCAGATGGCGCTCGCAGATGCAGCCCAGGCAAGGGAGCAGGAAATGGCCCTGAGAAGGGAGGAGATGGCAGCAACTGCTGCCTTCAATCAGGCCTTCCTTGGGACTCTGAGCCAGATTGTGCAGGCGCTGCACAGCAAGCGGGACTAGACAGTTCACTCTACTGATAAACCTACCCCCAGACATTCTTCTACCAACATACTGTGAAATATTTAACATTTAATACTTTTTATAATATTGACAATTATGTGCACTATCTTTACTTCACCCCAAACCATAGCTACCTCTATTTTTTATGTGTATATAGCACCATAGAACTGTGTACCTTACCACCCCACCTTTTTCTTTGCACTACTTACTTTATTACATGTTGACACTAAAAAAGTTGCTTTTAATCTTTTAATGTTTGGACACTGTATTTTGCCATTTACAAACCTAACTTATGTAAATGATGTTTGATGTTTGGACACCATGTGTCTGTATTTTGCCATTTATGATCCTAACTTATGTATATAGTGTTAGGTGTGTGAGGTGGAGGACCCAAATGCAGAGAGAGACGGCAGGCAGGAGATGGTGTAAACTTGAGGATTTTTAATAAAGCAAAAACCAGCAGCACAGAGGCTGGAAAAACCAAAAAACAAGACACAGAGGGATTCAAAAAAGACACACAGGCTGACGGCACGGGAACACACACGAGGGCAAAAATAGGCAAACAATCTGACACGCGACAATGGGAACACGGGGGTTAAATACATGAGGTAATGAACTAATGAGGGACAGGTGACACAACAGGTGAAACATATCAGGGCGGGGCAGGACAATCAACAAAGGCAGGAAAACAAAGTAAAACTAGACAAGACAAGGTCGGACACAGACTATCAAAATAAAACAGGAAACAGGAACAAACCGACAGGAAACATGAAATGACCTAAACATAGACACTTGACCAACACTAAACATGAGGGAGAACAGAATACAGGGGTAACCAAAACATACACAATACAGACTAATCAACAAAAGCAGGAAATATACAGAAAATACTGATAAAGGCAACAGAAATAGAACAAAACAGGCAACAAAATTGTCCAAACCGTAACATATAGTTTATTTGCATGTTTGCACATTTCTTCAATAAACCTTATCAAATTAAAGTGTTTCTTTCATCATTGATTTATATTACAAGGGCTTTTGCATGTCATTTCCAGTATTGAACACTGTTATAACATAAAAAACAAGGCAAAATATTAAACAATGTTTTTATTGTTTAGCTATTCAAGTAGCGCATCAAACCCTCTCGCACATCCCTGCCTTCTTCCTCTGCACCCTGTGACAGTGCCACCACAGGCTCTGCTGCCACAGGTGCATCCCAGTCACTGTCATAGGCCTCTCCGTGAGTCTTGCAAAGATTATGCAAAGCACAGGAAGTCAGCACCATAGATCTCACCAGTTCTACATCACAGTCATTTCTTTTCATAAGGCAACGCCACCTTCCCTTCAGTCTACCAAAAGCATTTTCAACAACAACCCGTGCCCTGCAGATTTTCTTGTTGTAAATCTGCTGTTCTTCTGTGAGATGTCCAGTGTCATGGAATGGTTTTAAGAGCCAGTTCTGCAAGGGATAGGCAGAATTCCCCAGGATGTAGTAGCCAGCATTAACCCCACCGATGTTCGTGGTGGAAGCAGGAAAGTAGTTGCCACTGCTAGCTAACTCCCACAATGTGGACAGTCTCAAAACAAGAGCATCATGCGAGCTGCCAGCCATTCCTGCAAACACGTTCCAGAACAGTCCCTTTCCATCAACAACACCTTGAAGGATGATGGAGTGCCAGCCTTTACGGTTGAAATAGTCACAGTGGTACTCTTGTGGTGCTATGATGGGTATGTGTGATCCATCAATAGCACCAATACACTGCGGGATCACCCATCTTCTCTCAGTGTAGGCAGCCATTTCTGCAAACTTCTCCTGGTCTGGGAAACAAATTTGTTCCAGCAACAACAACATCTCTGCAGCAGCAACAAACTCTTGAACACACCGGCACACAGTTGTGATGCTTACTCCAAAAAGATGGCCAACAGTTCTGTACTCGGAGCCGGTCGCAAGATTCCACAATGCCATGGCCAATCTCTTCTTTAGAGGTACACACTTGCAGAAGGTTGTGTCCTGTCTCTCCATCGCTAGGCGCATTTTGTTGTAGAGGTAGATAAAGGTTTCTTCAGACATTCTGAAGTTCTCAACCCACTGAGTGTGTGTGAAACCGGGAACAATAAAATCCCACCAATCGGCAGCTCGGTTGAACGCCCAAACAGACGGTCTGCGGCGGCGATTTTGCAAAGCGAAAATTATCTGAAACACAAACATATACACATACATATTAATAATGGTTGCTAAAGTTCATGTAATAATTTGTATAGCGTATAGTAAATACTGACTGTGATCCTGAACACATGCAAATGTTAGCTAACGTTACCAGGTTAGGTAACTTACCCTTTTGTGTCGGCGAACAATAGTCGTGTCGACATCTGAACTCTGTAGTAATTCCAAAACTCTCTTGTTTTTTTCAGCCGTGTTTTTTTTTGCTGCCTTTAGCTTCTATTGAAACAAAATTTGTCTTCTGGCTGTGGCAAGTAGCCACATGCCAAGAATCAAAAACAACACACCTTCAACGTCCTCCATTGTTGTGTACCTTGGATGTATTAAGAGAACGTTGTGTACACTGAGTGAGTCGCGTTGAAAATTACGTCACGGCAGTTTCCTGTGGCGTCGCTATGATGACCAGCCACGCTGAGGCGGTACTAAAATCTGCAATGGAAAACGGACGCGAGTCGAGTCGAGGTGAGTAGAGTCGAGGCGAGTTGAGCATGTACCATGTAATGGAAAAACACCATAACACTGCTCTAATCTCCGTTATACCCAAAAAGGGCAAAGATCTTACGGATTGTTCAAATTTCAGGCCCATCAGCCTCCTCTTTGGGACTGATATTTGGCTTTATTCAAAAGTCTTGGCTCTCCGCCTAGAGCGCTTTATCGAGAAGCTAGTCCACCCCGACCAATCAGGTTTTATACCAAAACGTCATGCTGCAGACAATGTACGCAGCTATTCCATTGAATAGCTAGCAGACCAGCTATTCAATGACTCATTGAATAGCTGGTCTAAAGTATAAATACTTCCGTATATACCTTTCTCATTGATAATGAGAAAGACCTGAGAGCTAGTTTTGAGGTCCCCAGGACATCTTACTACTTTTATCTGTGCTTAATATCAGCCCTAAAATGTTATGGAGTGCCATGGGGAAACAGTCTTGAGGTGCACCCAGTCATTAAATGGTTTGCTGATTTTTCTGTGAGAGGATTAGTGTCCAGGATTTATGCTAAACTGATCCAAGTATCCATAGGAGAACTCCCAATAGTAAAGAAATGGAAACAATAGCTGAGCCCTGAGGGGAACGCAATTAATTGGGAGACAGCTTGAGACATTTTCCACTGCTCCAAAAACTCAAATAACCAGTAGGCCTATTAGGGGTGGAATGGTACATGTATTCGTCTTGAACCGAAACGGTACGGGCGTCTCGGTTCGGTTCATTAATTTACACGGGGAATACACGGTATGAAAATAAATAAACTTTAATTAAAAAATGTATGTAATGCAGAACTACTGTTAGACAGGTGGTTCTTTAGGGACATCTAATCTGTAGCCCTGCCCTTAGCTCTGAAGCTCCTGAGCTCCGCCTACATGTCGAGTCAGTTAGTCCAGTGAGTCCACACGAAGCAAACTAGTCCCTTTCATATACAACCAAACACGGTCGTAGCTGTATCCCTTCTCGCCTCGAGCACAAATGGCCTCCCGTTTGCTTCGCTGTTTGCTCATTCTTTTTCCTCGTGAAAGTTATGCTAGCGCTAGCTGCGTGTGTATATGCGTGTGTATATGCAACCCAGTATCACACCTAAGCGTGTAATACACCCGCTGGTCCACTGGGTTTGGCGTGTCAGTGTCACGGTTTACCTCGCCGAGGCGTAAACATTACACACATTATGAAGGTACTAGCTATACCAGCAGGTGGCGATACTTTTCCTCAATGCCAACAATTCCCCGCGGACCAAAGAGAAGAACAGTATATTCCAACTTCCTTCCCTGCCAGGTAAAATGAAGATACATCGTTGATATATATATTAATGTATTTTAATTCATTAATTGCTTTTTTTTTAAACTGTGTTAGATTGCCTATGAGTGTTGCCATCTTAATTTAATTTCGTGGTAGAGAGCCGAAGGTTATTAACGTTAGAGTTGGGAATTGAAGGATTTAGGAAATAAGTAGCATAAATAAGCTAGCTCGTTTTAGCATTCCAACGTTAGCTTAAAGGCTAGCTTTATATATTTTTAATTCATTAATGGCTTTTGTTTGAACTTCGATATACTGCCTATTAGTGTTGCCATATTAATTTAATTTAATTTGGGGATAGAGAGCCGAATGTTATTAACGTAATAATGTAATAATTACGAGATTTACATAAAAAAGCTAACGTTAGCTCGTTTTAGCTATTATTCTAACGTTAGCTGAAAGGCTAGCTTGACAGGTCCGACGCGATCTGTCGGAACTGGTCATGTCGTGTCCGGTTGGGTCTATTTAACAATCGTTTATGCTTATTTTGCGTAATTTCAATAATCCTGTAAAGTGTTGTAAACATAGTTTTAGCCTACGTTACCTCTGACATTACGTGCGTTCATGAACTGTACCGTTAGAGCTTTGTAATACTGAGCTTAAATAGCAAACGTTACTGTCCCTTATTTTGCTAATATTCATGCAGTTTACATGTTGAATATGACAAAATACAAATTGTTTACATTATGCAACATCTGCATCATGGTTATCTTTTTTATGTTGATACAGTTGTGTATTTTTTATGTGAGAAATTCATGCTTGCTGCAAGATAAATAACCATGTTTTGTTTTTATTTTCCTCTCTTTAACAGCTCCTGTTACAAACCACCCTTATCCCTATTACCTCCACCTCTACAGTACCTCCTTTATTAATAAACCAACGGCTCTTTTAAGAGCCACTCCTATTATATTCATCACAAACACAGACACACAACACAGACACACACACAGACACACACACACACACACACAGAGACATTCTGTCTCTCTCTCTCTCTCTCTGTCTCTCTCTCTCTGTCTCTCTCTTTGTCTCGTGCTTGCACTGAAATCTCTTCTGGAAGGCCTACTGTCTTCAAGTAAGTATTGTCATTCTATTCCTTCTTTTGTATTTCACATTACTGTCTTACTGTCCAAAAAACACAGTGCCTGAACATTTGAACATGCCTATGGCATTCTTTTTTTCTGACAATGTTTTTGTCTCACTTATACAACATAGTATTGTTGAAATGGCTGATCAGCAAGATAACTGGGAAGCAGAAGATGCTATTTTCCTTGCTGATATGCTTCTGGCTCAAGAAAAAGTAAGACCGTAATCTTGCCATATTGGTGATGATACTAAAGTGTGGGAATTATAGAGTGATATTTGTATAACTGTATTTCAGTGTTGTCATACAATGCTATCTTTCTGCCATCCAAAGAAAAGAAAGCCAAGGGCGAAGCAGACTCTGCTACAGGCAGTACTTTTCAGGTCCGATGGGTGGAAAGAAATGCTGAAGGAAGTCCACTGCTAAAAAGAAGCAGAAGCAGAGAGACACGGAATCGTGCTTCAGCTACAGGTAGTCTTCCAAGATTATTTTTGATTACCCACCTCAAGAATCGGAATTAACTTGAGTACTGTGTCCATTCGATCCAATATGTAGTTTGGTATTTCATAGCTAAGCCTTATGTAATTACATTTTGTTTTTGTTGTTTCTTTTTATAACATTGACCACAAAAATAGGGGGTGTTTCTTTTATTTTGTCTATGGTGGATATTAATAGGGTTTCTGTTTCCTATTTTTGATCGTTTTGTCCTTTTAAATATGTTAAACTGTGCCATTAGAAAGACCACAAGGTGGATCTGTTATGTATGTTTTGACTTCATCTATTTTTAAATGTATATTTTAAACTAGGACTATACATGCATTCTGCAGTGTTAACTTTAATGTCAACTACTGCTAAACTAATCCAAAGATGTGAAATGGAAGTGAAGCAGTCCTGGTCAGGTTCATATTGTATTGAATGTAACTAATATTGATTTACATGTGACATTTCCGTATTATAGCCTGAAGTCATCAAACAAACATTGTATTTTTATGCCTATTACAGCCTGTTTCTATCTATCTTTTTAGTTTCCGTGGTACCCAGTGAGGACTCTACTCCTTTTGAGTCAGCTGAGGAGGTTCTCACAGTGACCCAGTCAGACTCCTCTCAACAGTTATTTAGTAAGATGAAACACTACTGTAATTAAGCAAGTCAGTAAAAAGCATGAAAGGGATGTTTGTTTTATTTTATCTGTTTTTCAGAGAGTGAGATGAACAAACTGCAGATCTCAGAAGATATTGCAGATGCGAGTGGGCATCCTTCCACCTCCACATCATGGGGGCTTGCGCCAATCTGCAGCCCAAGATGAGTGGCGGAAAGCGAGATCTTATCATCTGAGCTCCTTGCTGTCCTGCAATGTGGTTCCAGAGAAGAACTGCAGCCACTGCACATCTCCTGCCATCATTCGATGCAGAGACTGCATGCCAGAGGAGTGGCTGTGTACGGAGTGTGACATACACATCCACAAAAAAACGCACACTCCATAACAGGGAGTCCTGCATTGGGGGAATTTACAAGCCCATAGAGCCAGCAGTGTGCTGCGTAAAGCAAGATGGCGGATATACACTGGTTAATCAAGGTAGTGCTTTGATCTTTTTGGTAAAGTGGTTGAAGTTGTGTCCTTGTTTTTATTAAAATTTTAATTTAATAATAATAATAATAATAATAATAATAATAATAATTGTTTAAAGCTTCTCACTATTTATTGAACTTCTCTTTTCAGTATGTCTTTTGCCTACAGTGAGACCTGTCCAGTTGTGCATGTGTGATCCTGCAACCATAACAGAATCAGCTGGTAGAGCAATAATTATGGTTTGCATAAATGGTATGAACTATGGTTTTTTATATAAATTTTTTTCTTGTACAGTCCAGAGTTATTGTCACAACATAACCCTGCATTAAATGTACTACTTTTTTCTTTTTATAGGTCGGTATGATTTGCACTTGCCAAACCTATCTTGCAAATTATGTCTGGCACAGTGGACACCTGACATGAGCGACCTCATACGCAGTGGGTATTGGCCAGCATCTGTGAATGCTGACACATTGTTTTCAGTGAATGTCTTCACTTCATTTGAAGAGATGAAAACTGTGGCTCCCAGTTTGTCGCGTCAGGGTTTTTTGCGGATGTTGGAGAAGAGGACCTGTCAATTTGGAAGGGTAAGATCAGCGTGGATAATAGTTACCTCAAGTAAAGATATTTTAGAGCTATTTAATTTGACTTTTTACTAATTCACCTGCAAATGTATAGGCTGGCAAAATCCATGGAGACATATTCCAAAGGAGTTATTTGGAGTACACATTCTGCCAGTACCACTGTGAGAATATGGCCAGTGTACAGCACTTCACCTGCCCGGCATGTACACCCAACATGATAGCTCTTTGCGCAGATGGCAACAGAAAGCAGTACCGATTTCGACAGTCAAAAGGGTTAGTTGTTTTACACTTAGTAAAATGAACTTAACAAATAATGTCTTACACTGAACAAGATCTTTTTTCTTATTTTATTTAGGTCAGAGCAACCGTATTTTGACGGTACTTTCATCGCCAAGGATGCTGAAGTACAGCATTTTGTTGAGGAGATCATGAGTAAAATGAAAATTGTTAGTTCAATATTTATATATTGTTTTTGCAGTGTATGGCTTAAAACTTGAAATGTAGGATTTTCCATTACAAATTAGTTATTTCTTCCCTCCAGACCAGATGGTGTCAGCTTAAATGGAACAGACTAGTATCTCCCAACCAGCAATTTGAGCAATATGTTGCATCTCATCCAAGTAATTTTGGGTTTGAAATTGGGTATGTGTGGTGACATCGAAAGTGGCTAGATTTCGGTAATATGTAGTGAGTATGCATGTTTTTGTCACCCTTAGCTGGAGTAGGGTTAAGTGATAGATGCATTTTCTGAAGCTCCTTGAGCCCTGACAAAACATCCAGTTGTATTTTGAAAGTAAATATTTAATGTCTCCAATCATTATAAAGATGCTCTTTTGTGTAATGTAACCTGACTCCATGGTCCTGATGGATTAAGTAATTACATAGGATCATTTTTTTTGTTTTTGTTATAAGCATAACTATTTTGTCATGCAGACTGCCGGCAGAGGAACCTGTGGAGCCAGTCAGTGGTCTGCTGCACATGAGACTGCCAGAAGAGCTAGTAAACTGGATGAAGAGGGCATTGAGGTAGTTGTTTGCCGACACGGAGTGCTATTGAAGGCCCTCGACATGTATAGGGGGGAAATATTTGCCTATCCGCTGTTCCTGCAAAAGGAGCTTCAGGCAGCCACAAATGGACAGTTCTTTTGCACGGATATTGCTTGCAAGTATTGGCCCTACCTTGAAAAGTTGTCGGTCTCCATGTCAGAACTCAGACCTTTACTGCAGATGAGGCCATTCCTTTCTGTCATGCATGCCAAGGCCCATTCAACCAAGTGTGAGGTACTACATGGTCTTCATCATACAATTTTAAATGGTAACTTTTATGTATAATACATATGATTATAAAATAAATGTCCACACTGATTTGTTAGATAATCTGGAGTGGCAGAAATCAAGAGGGTGCTGGCACAACTGCAGGGGAGGAGGTTGAAATGGTAAACAGCTACCTTTCTCGTTGTGCCCTCACAACCAAGTACATGGCAAAATCTGGTAAGTCGAACTACTCTTTGTGTAAGATAAAACTCTTAATAATCCCCTATGACAATACATCAATAAAACTGTTACATTTATCTGAAATTAAAGCTCAACTGTGAAGGATTTGATTAACTGAAAAACGATGACCATTAATGTGACTTTCCTCCATCACTTTATTCATTATGTTAAAAAGCCAGGAATGACATGTTAACAGTTCATGCTATTGGATGGAACCGACGGAAGCAGGATGGCCTTCATCTTGCATTATCCAGCAGATACGTCAAGGTATTGACCAGATAACATGAGACATGATCAGGTTTACTGACCATATTCATATAAAAACAATGTCCTGTTTGACCAATGTGTCTTAGATACTGTATAAACAGTATAACGCCTCTATGATTTGTCTTACCCTTTGAAGATAACATCTTAAAAATCTTGCTTTTTTTTTACTGTAGACTTGTGAAAAGGCTGAGGCTGAGTCTCAGAGACTGGAAGATTTGAGCAATCAACTTGGTTGCCCTGACAACATGGTGCATCAGTGGGTTCATGATGTCAGAGAATGGGCTTCTGATGGTATAATATTTTATGGACATTCTTTTACATAGTTTTCTAATGTATTGTGATAGTCAATTATATGTCTCAGACCATCCTTGCATGGCCCTGCACCTCCTGCTCCTTCCCCATCCATTAGCTTTTGCTTTATGCATTTGAAATTTTTAAATGTACAACCTAAAAGATAGATCAGATTTGTTTTGTTTTTTGTTGTTTATATTGCTTTTGTATTTTAAGATTCTGCAGGTACCAGATGTGATGACCAACAACCTCTTCAGGAATCAATTGAAGAAATGTTTCTTGCGGTTCATCACAGAAAAGCCAGCCTTTATAATCAGACTGGTATGCTGATAACTGATCTAATATTGTCATTTATATCACTTGCAGATGTATTATCTGGATTGTTTATTTCTCTATCTACAAGTCCTTAGTTTTACAGATACTATGGCTATTATGTCTTTTAATTCATTAGTTTTTCTTTTTTGATGTATCAATTGTTAAATTTAAGTTTAAGTATAAGGCTTTAACAGTATTGCATTTATCATATCTGCATTATGTTTTCTGTGTTTTGTAACTATAGACAGCAACACAATTCAACAGTTGCGACGAAGGAAATTAGGGGAAGAGAAGAAAAAGCTGTTTGAAAAAATCAAGCTGTACAATGAGCAGGTTGCAGATGAGGAGCGCATCCTTGTGGATAAGGTGGAGAGCAGACTCTGTGGTGGGAGGAGACAGTGGGGCAGACTGTCTAATATGGCCGTGGGAAGTGCACAGCAGAGGTATTGAACAATTTCTGTGTGTGTGTGTGTGTATATTGCTTGTATTTATGGGTTTTGCCTACCCTGGAAATTCAGAGTTCTTGCCAGAGCATAATTTCAATTTGCTCAGCGAGTCACTCGGGCATTCAGTAATGCTGCTCATTAACTATGCCCTGGTAGCCGAGCTGCACCAATCACATCTGTGTATCTGATATAGGTGGGCCAGAGGTGAGCTAAACAGATGACGACAGTTTAATCTACCAGTTAGCTCTGCTGGTAGCTAAGCGTATGGGGCTCTGGATACGTCACCCCGTGTATTGTTGTGATTGGTCCTAGTGTTATCCAATTGCGTGCAGTGAAATTAAAAATTTCAAATGCATGCTTGGTTCCGCCCCTCGAGTTGGGCCATTTTTATTACTCATTGCCAGACCCGGATTTGGGTCTGGATTTCCAGGCTAGGTTTTGCTTACACTACTTATCTTTTAGCAGGTATGCTTTCTGTTACTGTACAGGTCAAACTTGTGTTCAAAGGATGTTATTTTTGTGACTTCAGGATCGAGCAATATCCTCACAAAGAAGAAGATTTTTGATGTTTACATGTCAAAAGTGCGGCTTCAAGAGGAAAAGATCATTTTGATGAGGGAGATGAGACAGCACTGCACCTACCTCAGAAAGCTGGCCTGGAGTCTCCGCAAAATGATGTCAGAAATGTCTTCTGGCAGGAACAGTGGTAAGAAGCCAAATTTAATAATTTTGTGTTCTCCTTACAGTGACAGATTGAGGGATACTATAAATGTCTAAGCAACTAGTGCTGCACTATTGATTTGACTGACACCATGACCTTTTGTCAGTGGTCCTTAACCATCCAGTGTGCTGTACTTGAGGGACAGCGCAACATTAACAACTGCTCAACTGAAATTTACATGGCCAAACCTCATCAATTGTTTTTCAGTGCAAAGACACACTATACTTTACAGGCAACGATAATATGGTGCTACAGAAGGTTCACTTTACAATATAGTCACTGTTACTAAATTATCTCTTTGTTCAATGTTGTGTAATTTGCTCGGTAGAGAGATACTAGTGAGGTAGGCTACGGCAAAAGGTCTGCGTGGAGCCTCCACAGAAGTATAAATGAAGGTGTAAATTAGCTGGGACTAGCAACTTGGCGTTTTTTTTATAATTAGGGTACAAAAGTCTCCATAAAGCACAGGTTATTTTTCAGAATTGAAAAAAACAAGTTCTGAAATCACTTAGTGCAGTTTCAAGGTCCCTTGATGATAACAAAATCATATTTAATAAATGTGCCCATTCTCGCAACAGGGAAGCCTATATGACCTGGACTATGACTTTGAGGTCCTCAGGTATTACATTATGGATTCATTGTGGCTAAATCTAAATTATCTGTAGTTCATTTAGTATAGTTAATGACTAGCTGAACTACACTAACTCAATTGAGGTATTGTCACACCTCTTCTTCATTTTCCTTCTAGGCAGTTTAAGTGAAGAGGGGCATCGTGGGCTACTGTGTCTTCATCAGAAAAGGCTTGCTGATGTGGAGGAGAAGTTCCAAGTCGTTAGATCAAGGTACAGCCAGGCTTTAGGACCGAATGCTGCTTCTCTGCTTGAGGATGGACCCGAGGACATCCCGGAGGACGACAAAGAACGTGCATATGAGAGTTCAGATGAGTGATTTTGAGGCAGTGTAAACCAGTTTTTCGCAACACTAGCTTTATAGATGGAAAGGTATTGCATCGGATTTATGTCAAGTGTCACAAGCGCGATATAATCTTCCCTGCAAGAACATGAATGCCCTCCAGCTCTCTCAGAGCAGACTCTTCCTCACACGTGGTGGCTGCTCTGTGCGCGTGCTGTTTAGTTTCATACACGAAGATGCCATTATGTAACTCTTCCTATGTTTTGTGTCGCATTCCCAGCTGCCTGCACGAGTCTCGGTTGTAGAATTGTTATGCAAAGACTAATATCTGTGTGGAAGATATAATATAATTTGCTTGTGAGCATGTTTTATCGTGCTCGCGACATATGAGATAAATCTGACCCCATATTCAGGAAACTATGAAAACAACACATACAAAAATCCAAAACCAATACAACAACAAATATGTGCTGCAAATGAAAAAAGCAAACAATGAATACAAGTGCATTAAGAGGGATTGCCCACACCTAGAGGATAACTCACACGCAAACTATTTAAATTAATTTTTACAATGACAATGTAGTAATTGTAATTCCTCTGCAGTTACATCTGCCATGTCGTGTTGTACATTTGGATGGATTTGGTTGGCTGTCAGTGTTTCTATCGTCCATCAAATCGCTCTGAAAGTGATCCCAAACAATATTGTTTACCACTGTTTGTCATTATTAAATATATATCATGTCACGCTGTTTCACTTAGCACTCCATTTTTAGATAAGTAGAACTTATGTTGTTTTTCCTGTTTATACTGCTGTTACTGTTCCAAAAAAATCAACACATTTCCCAATGCCATTACTTCAGGAATAAAACTATTTGTTAGTAAGTGTAAGTGCATGTAACCTTGTTCATGCTAATGTTGTCTTTGTGAAAATAAAATATGTATGCAAAATAACTGATTTGTCATTTTTCTTTTAACATTGTATGCCAGTTGTATATAGGGTGTTTAAAATAAGTAAAAGTAATTTTCAGGCAAAATAACATTTTGACATTTGGATGTCAAGTAAGTCTCTAGTAAGATGTATTACTTATTGCATAACATTAGAATAAATATATTTTTCATCATCCTGCTGAAGGACTGCTCTGGATACAATAATTAACACAAGGGGGGCTCTTATTTGGGTTCTATTACCAGGGATGCTGGATTGCTAAATTGTTTATTGATATTTTAAAACTATAACGTTACATTTATCTACATTTATTTACGATATGTTAACATGGTATTCATTTCTTTCATTAAATTACATTATTTTGGTTTTATTACTGGTGAAATATTAGTGTAAGTAAACAAAGACTACGGTACAAGGGGAGCGCACTCAAATTCCATATCCCACAATGCAATGCGGTCATTCATGTCATAGAATCGGACAGCGATCAGGCAGTGGTTTAACGGCAGTATCGCTTCAATGTGGATATTAAATAAGTGATTTTTTTCACCAGCAACCGTAGGACAAGCTGCTTAGTTTTTCCAGTAAGTTAAGTACCGTATAATAACGTTTACGTTTTTTTTTTAATAACGTGTACTTAACCGGGCATCCTCCGCGGACGTGAAGTAGTAATTGCGGATCCGAAAGACAAAATACATATCACAAGTATTATTGATTTATTTGTCACACGTTGTATGTGAGGATGTAAACAATAAAGATAACAATAATAATAATAAAAAAAGTTTAATGTATTTGTCTCATGTACTGTTTGACTGTTTGCTCGGCCGGCCGTCGGGCGGCGGCAATCTGGAATTGAATGGAGCCCATTCACGGCAGACAGCAGAAACACAGGAGTCGAACCTGTCCCCCCACCCACGCCGGAAGAACTACAAGTATACTGGCTTTGTAACAGGTTCTGGGGTGCGGATCTAGTGGGAGTTGTAGTTTTTAAATATATTGGTATATTTCTCATAATTAGAAGTTGGTAGTGTAGAATTGTGGATACACCCTGGGGTTTTTTGGGATGGGGAACACACTGGTGTCATCAGATTTTAAAAATGTAATCGGTAAATAGGTTAAAATAGCTTATTACCACATTTGACAGTGCTTACAGTGGGTAAACTTTGGTGACCATATCTACATGACAGCTGAGGTCCAGAGCTTTCTATAACAGCTGGTCTTATGTGTGTAGCACCTTCTGTTGCTAAATGACAAGCCTTCAAACATGGACTGGGTTCAAGGTTCAGAGGTCAATATTTCAAAGCAGGAGTAATGTATCCTCTTCAGACTGACATATGTTACTCTCCAGGTTGAGACCTTTCCAACGATGTGTTTGATATAGCCCTACAACATTTTAATTTTTACTATATCATGGAGACCATGTTGCAGGTGATACTTTGTCCCCAGAGAGATATCTGCCTTGAGTTCAAATGCTTCACACATAACACTTGACATATTGTTTTATCATACAGCTGACATATACTTACAATAAAAAAAAAAATTAAAAAAAAGTGATGTGTAGGCAGACTGAATCACATCACACAACCACAATCTATTGCTCATCTTTCACAAAGACTGATTAAGGCAACCTAACCTTATGCATCATATAATGAATATGAAGCAATTGCACAATCCCTGCAGCCTGAAGAAACGTTATTTAAAGGTTCAATTGATGCAGGTCCAAATCAGGCCTAGTTTAAAAATAATGTCGAGTTTACATTGGGGTACCCTATATCTTCTTCCAGAGGATAAGAGCTCATACTTGGCATGGAGAATAAAGATAGATCAGACCATATTATCTGTGCTTGCCTGGAGAGACTGGTTTCTATTCTTCTACACAACCTTCATGACAGTCTGTACCTGAAAAGTAAGCTTTAATTGTGTTTAGACATGAATATGCTCTGTAATGCAGCCTGGTATAAGATAAACCCTTTGATTCACCCCGATTGTGCGTACAAAATCTAATCTTTGCTGTAAATGATAACACACACTTTCAACACGGGCCTTTCAGCCGAAGATGTTATCCAAATGAACGCCAAGGGTCCTATTAGAACAGACCTGATTGTTTTTTTTTCATAATTTATGATACCCACTGAGGAAATGGCATTGACCCATGTCACAATCATTTCCTCAGTTTGAAATGTTTCAAAGACATGGTTGACATTGCACTATTGCAGAAAGCTCTTTATTTTAGCAAAATAGGCTTAATGTCTTAGTGTAGTAGGCTGAGGATAGAAGTGTGCCAAAAATACCAAAACACATGGTGTATATGTACACATATACCCATACAAACACAAGTGGACAACTCTTAAGTACAGATGAAAACTCATTTCATTTCATCAAGCATTGAGATCGGATAAAATATGGAGGTGTTTTGAGCCACATGTTCACATTCTAATAACAGTGATAACAGGAATGTGTCATGTATCCACATTTAACACTGCCCTCTCAACTATGATCGGAAATTTGTAGGCTCGCCTACTCATTCAAAGTGTTTCTCATGTTACTGAAACCACTGAGTGAATCATGTGTTGTAGATATTATTATATTCTGTTAGTAGTGTGTCTGTGTTATTCACATTTATTTGCATACAGAGTGGGAAAGTAAGATCTGGAGACACATTCTACAGACAGGTAAAAACACAAGGACCTAGAGATGTCCACTTGTGATTCCTAAGAGTTGTCTAACAAAATCAAGGTGCTGTATGTCAAGGCACTTCCATTGATAATGTGTAAGCAAAATATGTGATGAATTAATTTGTGAATAACAGTTTTTGATTGGCTCTGGCTCTGGTTTCAATATCTCCATAGACAATTCACTGTTGAGCTATAGCCAACACTGAGAGAACAATATAATTTACTATTCATAGGATAGCCAGTATGGTTTCTATATAGACATCTTAAGGATGCCACAGCTAAGAATGTTGACGTGCTTTTTTGAAACTATTGTTTTGACCAAAATTCCCAGATACATGTTATGTTATCTTGCATGTTGATAAAACTGAATTTGACTATTCAATTAAAAGTGTGTGATATTAAAAAAAAGAAACAATTTCATTTTTCTGTTTTATTGAATAAAGTGCACTAAATTGAAATGCAACCTTAGCTTAAAGTGACAATAATAAACAAATACACAAAAAGTACATGCATTACAAGTTATTACAATATTAACACAGCCGCAAAACGGAAATGGATATATGACACTGGAACATTGACTGTAAATATTAATGGACAACACATCTGGTTCGGTGCTGCAAATGCAGAAGTGCCTTAAACCTGTACAAGTCTATGAGAAAGTGACCCACTTCTCACTTGATTTATTACCTCAGTAAACATTTTCATAATGAGTTTATGGTCTCAATCGCTAGTTTTAAGTCTTCTGCAACACATAATGATGTTCATTTTTTGAATTATGGTCTTGTTGTTTTTTAAAATCGGCGATAAAGCAGGGGGTGTTTTAGGGCGTGGCTATGATGCGATTGCCAGTGAAAGTGTGTAACGTAATGTAGAGTATAAGCAGTGTTGATGGCTCCTCCCTCACTCCTCCCTCTCGTCTAAAATCGTCACATCCACAACCCGGATGGCTGCGCCTAACGGCAAACTCAACGACTCATAGCAGATCTCCACAAACCAATGGCATTGGCACCTACACTGGAAGCACTAACAAGTGTTGTCATCCGCCACCCACTCCAATGGCCACTTCTTTCCACTGTAAAACAAAAAGAAAAGTTTGACTTTGAGTTATACAGAAAAAATGTAGACACAATGAGACAAATGTAGACTCCTGTAGCTGTTACCATAGTATAATATTCCAATGTTACTGTGTACAATAATTCATTGAGTTTGTGATGTGAATCATGGTTTGGAATGCACTATATATATATATATATATATATATATATATATATATATATATATATATATATATATATATATATATATATATATATATATATACAGCCCTTATTATGAAGTGTTGATTAAGATTCATGGTACTTTTCGTGTCCTTTAATTGGTGTGAATGCTGAAGGCATTCACATCTATATTCTTCTACACTAATATGTATTTATTTATTTATAGAGCCATATTTTGCACCTTAACTCCTTCCACATTTTTCAACATAGAAACTACATTCAAACATCAAAACGTTCGGCTTGATTCAGAATGGTGTGCTACTATTTTTAATATTCTTAACATTTATAATTTCTGAGATTTTCAACGTTTAGCGGACATTTTTTCCCCATTAAAGCGGTTGGACAGAATGTTCAAAGTTGACACATATTCATACATTTTCAACTGCTAGCTACTCATTCATACATTCACCAAGAAACTCCATTCAAACTTTAAAACGTTCCCCATCTTTCATACATTCAGCGTTGGTATTCAACTTTCAAATCCCATTAGTACTTTTTAAAATAATCAGTCTTCTTTGAGGCTTAGAACTAATGTCTTTCTGCCATTTTTACATTGGTGTGTATGGGATGCAATGTTTGGCCTCAGAGGGCAGGGCCCAACTGACAGAGTGGAAAGAGGCAGAAGATACATTTTCTTTATCTTGCGATGCCATCCACAGTTTTAACTCTTCATACATTACTTTTACATCAAAATGTATGAAATCTTGTGCCCTTTCTAACAATGTGCTCAGGGAGGCAATGTGACACAGTGAGCTTCCAAGTGAAGCCATGTCCACCAACTGCCGCACTGCCTCCTGTACTAAATCCTACCAGAAATACCAGGAGGAGAAGAGAAACCGGCCCTTTTCAGACAGCTGCTGCCCTCACATGTCTTACACAACACACACCATTCTTGGACAGGATGATCAGCAGGGTGTTATGTTTCTCACAGTATTAAACATTAAGAGATAGGAGTTGGGGTTTTTGAGATAAGAGGACTATCAAAGGTGTGTCAGAGCTTCGTTTCTGTGAGAAGGCCTTTCTGAGACAAGAGTCGTCATAGAAACCTTTAACTGCAGTTGGTCATGTGACCTGATCCCTGACATGTTGACCAATGCTGTGAAGTTACTGTTCCTAGTCTCTGTGAGAACAGCTGCTGGTGCTGATGCCTGAGGTCAGTTATCAGAGTCAGTCAGTTGGTCAGTTAGTCCATCATCACATCATGTTAGCTTACAAAAACACCTCTTCTCCTTTTTCCTCCCCTCTTCCTCTCCTCTTTCTCTACTCCTCTCCTCCTTTTCTCTTCCTCTCCTTTCTTCTCCTCTTCCTGTGTTTTTGTCTGTTGGTGTGTGTGTGTGTGTGTGTGTGTGTAACACCTCTTCCTCTCCTTTCTTCTCCTCTTCCTCTCTTCCTGTGTTTTTGTCTGTTGGTGTGTGTGTGTGTGTGTAACTCCTCTTCCTCTCTTCCTGTGTTTTTGTCTGTTGGTGTGTGTGTGTAACTCCTATTCCTCTCTTCCTCTGATCCTCTCCTACTCGTCTCCTCCTCCTTCCTCTCCTATACTAATGGTAAATTATTCCTTAGGATTATGGTTAATCTTTCATTAACTGAGTTTTATACAACTTAATTTCGATTCGCATTTTTTGAAGAACTTTCTGAAACAGGAGTCGTCACGGCAACCTGTAACTGCAGTTGGTCATGTGATCTGATCCCTGACATGTTGACCTGTTGCTGTGAAGTGACTATGTGTGACTGTTTGTGTGTGTGTGTGTGTGTCTGTGTGTGTGTGAGTGACTGAGTGTGTGTGTGTGTGTGTGAGTGTGACTGACTGAGTGTGTGTGTGTGTGTGTGTGTGACAGTGTTAATTTTGACACTAAATTCTGATTTAGTCTTAGTCTTTTGAATAACACACCATTTAGTTTGTCTTAATTTAGTCATCTGAAATCTTTTAGTCTAGTTTTAGTTGACGAAATATAAGAGTTTTAGTCGTAGTATAGTCTTAAGTCTTTTACTCTTAGTGTAGTTTTAGTAGAACAAATATCAGCAGATTTTAGTCGACTAAATCTACAGTGGACTTAGTTGGCTAAATGTTTCTCCAGAATTTCCAGTCATTGGAAGTATCCATCAGTCTGTTATGGAATGGTATTAAGGTTTGAATATGCAATACAGACACAGATTTAACGGTTCGTCCTAGACATAGCTCTGACATTTCTGTTGTTCATGAGACATGTCATTGCCCTCGGACCGGGTGCACTGCAAAACGTTAGTGTGTTGCCAATGAGCAAAGTCAACTGAAATCAACCAAAGCTGTGTAACTAAGACTGTGCAACTAAACACAACTAAGTATAATGTAAACAACCTTACAGTTGTGAAAACGTCCTCGAAACTGCAAAGTTCTGCAAACTCGTCCTCCTGTGTAACTACTGCTGCGTGTTTAGCTATTGCGCCTGCATTTTTCGTGGCTTTTTAAAATGGCTCTGCTGCTTCCGCATAAATCAACCTACCCTCAAAGATTCGCTGATTAGATTTCTTCACAACATATCCCACAAAAAAAGAGTGGTTCTGATTGGATCTCTTCGCCATTCGTCACTCCCTAACATTTTCGTCTCATTTTTATTTGTTGACAAAAGTGTCGTTATATTTCCTCACAGTCTTCGTCATCATATCTGACATTTTATTTCGTTTTTATTTAGTTTTCGTCCGTGAAAAAGGTTCGTTAACACTGGTGTGTACTGAACTGCACTGAAGGCTCTGTCATCTAAAGTATGGTAATAATCGTATGAATAATAGAAATTAGGTTGGTGCAGTTGACACTGAATATTTTTAGAATGTGTGTGCATTTGTAAAATAAACTAGAGAATGCAATTTCTGAAGAAATTGCGGTGTGAATGCTGTAAGTTGAAAGGCTGACGCTACACTGCTGATTGCGGACTTGAATTGTGTTAGAATAAGGTAAAGTAGTGAGAATAGTTGAAAAAGTGGGAATGGGTTTAAATATCATTGAAAAGTATAATATGAATAATGTGTTTAATATGTGGAATATCTTGTTTTTGATAAAGGCTGAATGTTTTTTTCGTTTGCTATTTCACAACTAAATTCATTTCTGAGACTGTTTTAATGCGAGAAATTAACTATGTACAGTTTGAATATGGGCAGTTTTACAGAAATTGATGGCAATTGCACATTTGCTCCGATATGTTGTCAGACTTGGAAGCTCCAGTGTTAGGTGACAGCCAGCTGGCGGTGGCCGGGATCGCTTGCTTACCAGCTGCCATTAATACTCACAGCAGCCGCTGTCAGCTGGAAGTGGTTTCAGACCCTCCCACCAGCCGCTGGGCCACGCCTCCTCATTTAAATTGACACCTGTCACTTCTAAATGAAAAGCTTAACGTTAAATCGAAATCTAAAAGGTGAATCTTAAAATGTCAATGTCAAATGTAAAACATAAAATTCAAAAGATAAAATGTCAAATTGAAAATTATAAAGGGGAAAGTCTAAAATAAAATTATTTATTTTTTTCTATTTGAGATTTTAATTTAAGTATTTCCATTTAAGATTTTACATTTCACATTTAATTATGGCATGATTTTTCCTAGTAGTGTAGTAAAATAATACTATTTTTAAATTCGATCTTGCTTCGTTTTCTCTTTGGACTTTCAATTTGAATTATGAATAAATATTCATATATATAAATATTCCCTTCATGTCTACAGTGTTAACTAAACTCCATTAGCAGCGAATTTAGTTTGATATCAGTGTATAACACTACTTGCTTTGGAGACATCGATACGTGCTTTACATATAGCGTCCTGTATCACACAGGGACGCCAGAGGAAACCCATCAGCTGATCCACTTTCTGGGCTGAAAACGAGCAGAAGTTTCAGCGAGCAGAAGTTTCTGCGTTCATGTTGTAGCCATACATTATTGTATTGGTACTGTATTATTGTAAACATGTGTAATTAATTCCTGTTCATGCACCTGTACATTGTTGTTGGTTATGATACAGTACACTAATGAAAGAAATGGGGTATGGAGGGAAAGGTTACTGGCCAACAGGCATCAGACTGGGGTCTGGAATTTCAAAATAGCTGTAGTTTTGTTTGTTTGTGGTCTTGAGTGCCTTTTTTACATGTGTGTGTGACATGTAAGTTATGGTTCTAATAGTTGTAATACTGTTTACTTTATTGGGCAATAAAGACAGCTTTTTGTTAATAAAGAAAGTGTTTCTGAACATCAATGACATTCAAAACAGTGATAACTGAAACAGATATACAACACACCATGCAATGTGTATACAAATATGTATTGCAAACAGACCTAAGTATGTATGATGATGTAACCAAGTGGCGACCCATTTCATAGGGGTAAGTTTTCACCCCTACCCCTTACCCCTCGTTTTCGAGGGCCAAGGGCTAGGGGTAAACTAAGGGGTAGGGCTAAGATAGAGAAATGGGATTCAGCCTAAGACTAAAAGACTTAAGACTAGACTAAAACTTTTATGATATTTAGTCGACTAAAACTAGACTAAGACTAAAAGATTCCAGATGACTAAAATAACACTAAAACTAAATGGTGTGTTATTCAAAAGACCAAGACTAAATCAGAATTTGCTGTCAAAATTAACACTGACACACACACTGACACACACACAGTCACTCACTCACACACACACACACACACACACACACACACACACACACACACACACACACACACACACACACACACACAGTCACTTCACAGCAACAGGTCAACATGTCAGGGATCTGATCACATGACCAACTGCAGTTACAAGTTGCCATGACGACTCCTGTTTCAGAGAGTTCTTCAAAAAATGTGAATGGAAATTAAAAGTTGTATAAAACTCAGTTAATGAAAGATTAACCATAATCCTAAGGAATAATTTAACATTAGTATAGGAGAGGAAGGAGGAGGAGACGAGTAGGAGAGGAACAGTGGAAGAGAGGAAGAGGAGAAGAAAGGAGAGGAAGAGAAAAGGAGGAGAGGAGTAGAGAAAGAAGAGAGGAAGAGGGGAGGAAAAAGGAGAAGAGATGTTTTTGTAAGCTAACATGATGTGATGATGGACTAACTGACCAACTGACTGACTCTGATAACTGACCTCAGGCATCAGCACCAGCAGCTGTTCTCACAGAGACTAGGAACAGTAAATTCACAGCATTGGTCAACATATCAGGGATCAGGTCACATGACCAACTGCAGTTAAAGGTTTCTATGACGACTCTTGTCTCAGAGAGGCCTTCTCATAGAAACGAAGCTCTGACGCACCTTTGATAGTCCTGCTCTTAGCTCAAAAACCCTAACTCCTATCTCTTAATGTTTAATACTGTGAGAGACATAACACCCTGCTGATCATCCTGTCCAAGAATGGTGTGTGTAGTGTAAGACATGTGAGGACAGCAGCTGTCTGAAAAGGGCCGGTTTCTCTTCTCCTAATATTTCTGGTAGGATTTAGTACAGGAGGCAGTGCGGCAGTTGGTGGACATGGCTTCACTTGGAAGCTCACTGTGCCTCGTGTGAAAGTCACATTGCCTCCCTGAGCACATTGTTAGAAAGGGCACAAGATTTCCTACATTTTGTTGTAAAAGTAATGTATGAAGAGTTAAAACTGTGGATGGTATCGCAAGGTAAAGAAAATGTAACTTCTGCCTCTTTCCACTCTGTCAGTTGGGCCCTGCCCTCTGAGGCCGAACATTCCGTCCCATACACACCAATGTAAAAATGGCAGAAAGACATTAGTTCTAAGCCTCAAAGAAGACTGATTATTTAAAAAAAGTACTAATGGGATTTGAAAGTTGAATACCAACGCTGAATGTATGAAAGATGGGGAACGTTTTAAAGTTTGAATAGAGTTTCTCGGTGAATGTATGTGGATGAGTAGCTAGCAGTTGAAAATGTATGAAAATGTGTCAACTTTGAACATTCGGTCCATCCCCTTTAATGGGGAAAAAATGTCCGCTAAACGTTGAAAATCTCAGAAATTATAAATGTTAAGAATATTAAAAATAGTAGCACACCATTCTGAATCAAGCCGAACGTTTTGATGTTTGAATGTAGTTTCTATGTTGAAAAATATGGAAGGAGTTAAGGTGCAAAATATGGCTCTATAAATAAATAAATAAATAAATATTAGTGTAGAAGAATATAGATGTGAATGCCTTCAGCATTCACACCAATTAACATTGTTATAACATGGTTTAAACTGTTCTTGATTATTAAATATTTAATCATTATATTCCACATCTTTCAAACATTCTGGCTGTTATTCAACTTTTCAAGACATTCAGCCTTTTTCAAAAACAAGATATTCCACATATTAAAGAGATTATTCATGTTATACTTTTCAATGATATTTATACTTAATAAACCCATTCCCACTTTGTCAACTAAAAACAATTAAAACATGCCACACCTTTCAAACAATCTAGGTATTATTCAACCTTTCTAAGACATTGATACTATTAAACCCATTCCCACTTTTTCAACTTTTCTCACTACATTACCTTATTCTAACACAATTCAAGTCAGCAATCAGCAGTGTAGCATCAGCCTTTCAACATACAGCATTCACACAGCAATTTCTTCAGAAATTGCATTCTCTAGTTAACTCTACCATCATCAAAACAACAAATGAGGAATATTCTTCAGAAAAGGTTTTTAATCCCTACAGTAGAGTTCCAGACTTGTAGAATCAATGCGGCAAAGTGGCATCAAGCCCTACTGGCATGTTTGACTACGCTTTACTAATACCCCTTTTCACAGCGATGTCTCAATCAGGTTGCCTGTGTGTTTACAGGCAAAACTGTCTGTAAAAACCCAGCGTTACATCGTAAACGTATGTAAATCGGTCGCTAACAGCCGAGATTAGAGGGGCAGTCCGCCGCATACTTCGATACAATACAGATTTTGTCTCACTGCGCTTTATGCTGGGTTTTTCACCTGTGTAAAAAATTATGATTTTGTAAATGGATTTTGTAAACCCGGCCTGTTAGCTGATATTTGAGTTATGGTGGTGTTGTATCATTAACGTAAGTGCAAAAACATGAATCAATCTCTCCCTCTTACTCATCGCTAAGTAGACTGTGTATGTGCACACCTGATTACCTTAACATTAATAGCCTGCGAGCAGGCAGGCGGTTCTTGTGCGTACTATAAAATAAATCAAACAAAGAGAAATATTCTTACCTCGTGTGATAAAAAAAAAAACAAATACAAAAAAAACAATACTAGAGTAACCGATTTGCTTTTCCAGCTGCTGCAATAAATATGCAGCGGTGGAGAAATCGTCTGCACAAAATAATTTGAGAAGTGTCTGATGGTTATTTATGTGTGCTTTAGAACGTAATCACTGTGAAACAATCATTAAGCTTTATTTATCTCTCTCTACTGCACAGTAACAGATTAAAGTAGCTACAAAAGATGAGTTCTGCTGGTATACAGCTGGACGGGAGTATGTCATGTTAGCTGTTCACTGAATATGACGTGTAAAGCGCCGCCCATTTCTATATCTTAAGGTAATTGTTATGCGTGGCTCTCGGGTTTACCCAGGTGATGTCATGACCAGAGATTTACCCATGTTGACTGGCTAAACATATAATCAGGGTCCAACCCTGGTCACTGGTGTGAAAGAGGTATAACATGTATGTAGGGTATATTAAATTTGTTTTCATGAGTAGTGTTTAAGCACCTATATAGACAAACTTTAACTTAGAAATGTACGTAAAATATGTAACTTGTATTTGTTGCACTAATTGACAATGTGTTAACCATGAAAAGTCATACATACCAGAGTTTGCATGGCTCCCAATCGACCTGCTTCATTTTTTGGCCATGTAAAACAGTGAGAGTTTTATAAACTTTAAATTCACTAGTCTTAACAGTTATACTATTCTCTAAAATATGCTTTTAAGATAATTAAACTCAAAACAGAAAAATGCAATCGACCCTTTTCGACTGGAACAATCTGTATCTTCAGACTTTCCATATGATGTGAAGTTCAGCAATTTTTTTTTATCCCTCTTCCACTGTATGAAGAACCAACTTGCTAAGGTGTGCACTCGACACCCAGCTCTCCTAAACTTGAGAAATATACATTTTCATTTATTAAGAGACAAGTTGGGCTCCTGCCTAAAACAATACAACTTTGACTGAAAGCCATGTCAAACAGCACAATCAAATCAGATTCCAGGAAATTTAACTGGAATCGTGTTTTTGCTAAATGAAACACTTCATTATATATGAAATTGACTATACAGCAAGTGCAGTCAAGTTCTTACATTCGAAAAGGGCCTTTGAAAACAATTAACCAAAAGGGAACACATGAACTGCAAAAAATATTTTCACTTAATTTCATTTTGAATTTCTTATGACAACAGAAGGAGCTAAGTGATGCCTTATTTATCATTAACCTTAACAAACTTTGCATTTGGCAACCCTCTTCACAGGGTAAAAATCCTGGCTCCCTGTCAGTGTGTGTAGGCATTCTGAAAGGAAAAATATATTAACAACCTTACTACACTGAACAAGCCTTTATAGAATGATAAGAGATTATTGAAAAAAACATTACTTATCATAAGCCTGAGTTTTCTTATATTGAAGTTATTCTTGTACAAAATGTGAATGCAACACTGCTAAGTTACTCTATACAATGGTGTGTGTGAATACTTGATTCTTATTGGCTGGTGTCACATAGTGTCAGAAATTATTTATATTTTCCCCACTGTGGGTCAATGAAAAGCATAAGTATAATTAAATGAATTATATTTACTGGTTGTCAACAGTAAGCAATGTTAACCAAGGCAAAAAATGTTGGCTTTCTAGCTCGTAGCTAAAAAGCCGACTACAAATATCCCCCGTTGCTATGTGTGGTAAGTCATATCTAAGGTTCGTTCTATTTACTGGAGCAGTGAACACTGTTGCATAAGAACCTTATGGAATGTGAATGCAAATCCTCAGGCGTAACCATTGAAACATAGTAATTGTTAAAAAAAAAAAGTGACCATGGTATAAGTGGAGGCATATATAGACTATAAGATTAGGCGATAGGAGAAATATGTTGGCGTCAAGTTAAACCCATGAATCCTAATCAGTAAAAGTTATTATGGTATCAGGGAGTTGTGGAACACATTTTCACAGCAGATGACTACCCGGCTTTTGGGGAAAAGACATTTCTGATTGATGGAATGGCAGTGGTTAATGGGGAAAGGGACCACAGATTCAATTTAGCTTCCATCCATCCATCTTCGTCCGCTTATCCGGTATCGGGTCGCGGGGGTAGCAGCTCCAGCAGGGGGCCCCAAACTTCCCTTTCCCGAGCCACATTAACCAGCTCCGACTGGGGGATCCCGAGGCGTTCCCAGGCCAGGTTAGAGATATAATCCCTCCACCTAGTCCTGGGTCTTCCCCGAGGCCTCCTCCCAGCTGGACGTGCCTGGAACACCTCCCTAGGGAGGCGCCCAGGGGGCATCCTTACCAGATGCCCGAACCACCTCAACTGGCTCCTTTCAATGCAAAGGAGCAGCGGCTCTACTCTGAGCTCCTCACGGATGACTGAGCTTCTCACCCTATCTCTAAGGGAGACGCCAGCCACCCTCCTGAGGAAACCCATTTCGGCCGCTTGTACCCTGGATCTTGTTCTTTCGGTCATGACCCAGCCTTCATGACCATAGGTGAGGGTAGGAAGGAAAACTGACCGGTAGATTGAGAGCTTTGCCTTCTGGCTCAGCTCTCTTTTCGTCACAACGGTGCGATAAATTGAATGCAATACCGCACCCGCTGCGCCGATTCTCCGGCCAATCTCCCGCTCCATTGTCCCCTCACACGCGAACAAGACCCCAAGGTACTTGAACTCCTTCACTTGGGGTAAGGACTCATTCCCTACCTGGAGAAGGCACTCCATCGGTTTCCTGCTGAGAACCATGGCCTCCGATTTAGAGGTGCTGATCCTCATCCCAGCCGCTTCACACTCGGCTGCGAACCGATCCAGTGAGTGCTGAAGGTCACAGGCCGATGATGCCATCAGGACCACATCATCTGCAAAAAGCAACGATGAGATCCCCAGCCCACCGAACTGCAACCCCCCTCCACCCCGACTACGCCTCGATATCCTGTCCATAAATACTACGAACAGAATTGGTGACAAAGCGCAGCCCTGGCGGAGGCCAACTTTCACTTGAAACGAGTCCGACTTACTGCCGAGAACCCGGACACAGCTCTCGCTTTGGTCGTACAGAGATTGGATGGCCCTGAGAAGGGACCCCCTCACCCCATACTCCCCCAGCACCTCCCACAGTATCTCCCGGGGTACCCGGTCATACGCCTTCTCCAGATCCATAAAGCACATGTAGACCGGTTGGGCATACTCCCAGGCTCCCTCCAGGATCCTTGCGAGAGTAAAGAGCTGGTCCGTTGTTCCACGACCAGGACGGAATCCGCATTGTTCCTCTTCAACCTGAGGTTCGACTATCGACCGAACCCTCCTTTCCAGCACCTTGGAGTAGACTTTACCGGGGAGGCTGAGAAGTGTGATACCCCTGTAATTGGCACACACCCTCTGGTCCCCCTTTTTGAAAAGGGGAACCACCACCCCGGTCTGCCACTCCTTAGGCACCGTCCCAGACTTCCACGCAATGTTGAAGAGGCGTGTCAACCAAGACAACCCCTCCACACCCAGAGCTTTAAGCATTTCCGGACGGATCTCATCAATCCCTGGAGCTTTGCCACTGTGGAGTTGTTTAACCACCTCAGCAACTTCCACCAGGGAAATTGACGACAATCCCCCATCATCCTCCAGCTCTGCCTCTACCATAGAGGGCGTATTAGTTGGATTTAGGAGTTCCTCAAAGTGCTCCTTCCACCGCCCTATTACCTCCTCAGTTGAGGTCAACAGCGTCCCATCCTTACTGTACACAGCTTGGATGGTTCCCCGCTTCCCCCTCCTGAGGTGGCGAACGGTTTTCCAGAAGCACCTTGGTGCCGACCGAAAGTCCTTCTCCATGTCTTCTCCGAACTTCTCCCACACCCGCTGCTTTGCCTCTTTCACGGCAGAGGCTGCAGCCCTTCGGGCCCTTCGGTACCTTGCAACTGCCTCCGGAGCCCTCCGGGATAACATATCCCGGAAAGACTCCTTCTTCAGTCGGACGGCTTCCCTGACCACCGGTGTCCACCACGGTGTTCGTGGGTTACCGCCCCTTGAGGCACCCAAGACCCGAAGACCACAGCTCTTCGCCGCAGCTTCAGCAATGGAAACTTTGAACATTGTCCACTCGGGTTCAATGCCCCCAGCCTCCACAGGGATGCACGAAAAGCTCCGCCGGAGGTGTGAGTTGAAAGTCTGTCGGACAGGGGCCTCCTCCAGACGAATCCAATCGAGAATCTTTGGAAAGAACTGAAAACTGCTGTTCACAAACGCTCTCCATCCAACCTCACTGAGCTCGAGCTGTTTTGAAAGGAGGAATAGGCAACAATTTCAGTCTCTCGATGTGCAAAACTGATAGAGACATAGCCCAAGAGACTTACAGCTGTAATCGCAGCAAAAGGTGGCGCTACAAAGTATTAACTTAAGGGGGCTGAATAATTTTGCATGCCCAATTTTTCAGTTTTTTTTCTGTTAAAACAGTTTGAAATATCCAATAAATTTTGTTTCACTTCATGATTGTGTCCCACTTGTTGTTGATTCTTCACAAAAAATTACAGTTTTATATCTTTATGTTTGAAGCCTGAAATGTGGCAAAAGGTCAAAAAGTTCAAGGGGGCCGAATACTTTCGCAAGGCACTCTGTCTTCACAGTAGTAGAGAAATTTGAAGAGGCCAGAACCAAAAACTCTGTAATGAAAATACATAATAGTTCATTTAAATCAGCCACCAACATGGCTCTATAGTTCAATCTGCTATGGTATCCTCCCTCCATGGTAAAACCATTGCAACAGCACACTTTTGAGCCTTCAATAATAGCTGTATAATTTACTCTGCCAGAACCTGTGTTACCACTTAAAAAAGGCAACAATTTAATTTGTTTTACATAAATGAGGGACAAATTGTCATGGTAACCCCAGGGCTGGAACAGTCATTTAACCAGTCTAGCACCAACTGATTATTTACAGTTGTACTTTAGCTGATTAAGAGGTAAAAACCAAAAGAGAGACTGCATGTTTTGCTGTGTTGCTTGCCAACCAAGCAGAAGCAATTATTCTTTTTTTTATTGATACTTAAATTTGAGCAGCTAATAGCTAGCTGGTATGTTTTTAACATATCTCAATAAGTTAACTTTAAAAAGCATGAAGCATAATTATAATGTGACTGCGTCGTTATTTGAGAGAAGGCAACCACAGCCTTATCTGTGACAGGAACACAAGCCATCAAATGCAATACATTGTTTTTTGTGAATAACAGAACATTCTTACCTTGAATAAAAAGTTCATAGTGCCTTCATTTTTTCAAGACACTTTTTAGAAGTGTCTGTCAGTTGGCAACGGGGTGCCAAAACCTCCGAAACCCAGGCATTCTCTTTTCTTCCAGGCTTCGACAAAACTATTACAGCCCTTACACCCCGGGCCTGCAATTTTTCAAGCTATAAACACACACACACACACACACACACACACACACACACACACACACACACACACACACACACACACACACACACACACACACATAAATTAACATGAAAATGTATAGAGCAACACTGTGTAACTTAACTGCTTGAAAATAATAAAAGCATTACATACCAGCATAGAAGCTTCATCCACTATGTGGGAGGTGGTCCGATTTTTTTGGTGGGTATGGACCCAGCTCTCCCGCTTGTCATCAAATTTTTCTAATTTTTTTTTAGCCTTAGCTTTTGAGGTTGCTTTGCCTTGCATGCCTTGCAGGTTTTGCATGCCACATTTATTTTTGGGTGGCAGACCACACAATTTCTTAAAGTTGACCCCTGACCTGACATTTCTATCAGAAATACAGTAAGAGAAACAGAAAGGGACACAAAAAGATTATGAGAAATAGGGATGTCATGAGAACCAATACTTGGGAAGTAGGTACCCAAAAAAAAAAGTGGGTAAGTTTTTTTACCTTGTCCCCCTTTACTTGTGTAAAGCGCCCTTACCATTTTCAGGTTCAAACTTATATTTTGTGTTTCTACTGCCCACAGGCTGTCAAAGCTTGGGCAAAGCTGAATTGATGAGCGCCCCAAATTGATTTTATGTACCAACATGGTAAAGAAACCCATAACTACGAAATATAAGCTGCCAAAACGAAAAACTGAGCTCTCATGAAGACAAAGAGTGGATACAGGCGTGAGGAATCAGCAGAAAGAATGGGAAGACTGTGATCCACTATCCTAACGTCATGCTTGACCTAACGTGTGCAAGCATTTTGTTGCCAAGTCAGATATCCAAATGTTAGTTTTAGACTAATGATATTTCTGTAAATTAAGTTAAAGCATTTGACAGGATGCAGCTTGTGTTAAACAGAATGTGGTTATCAGAAGGCTGTGCAGTATAATGTTTTCAAGTCCCTTATGTGAAAGAATAAACAAGGAATAAAATGACAATACTCACTTGAAGACAATAGGCCTTCTACAAAAGATTGCGGCGCGGGCACAAAAGCAAGACAAAGGAGAGAGACAGAGATAGAGAGACAGAGACAGAGAGACAGAATGTCTCTGTGGGTGTGTGTGTGTGTGTGTGTGTGTGTGTCTGTGTTTGTGATGAATATAATAGGAGTGGCTCTTAAAAGAGCTGTTGGTTTATTAATAAAGGAGGTACTGTAGAGGTGGAGGTAATAGGGATAAGGGTGGTTTGTAACAGGAGCTGTTAAAGAGAGGAAAATAAAAACAAAACATGGTTATTTATCTTGCAGCAAGCATGAATTTCTCACATAAAAAATACACAACTGTATCAACATAAAAAAGATAACCATGATGCAGATGTTGCATAATGTAAACAATTTGTATTTTGTCATATTCAACATGTAAACTGCATGAATATTAGCAAAATAAGGGACAGTAACGTTTGCTATTTAAGCTCAGTATTACAAAGCTCTAACGGTACAGTTCATGAACGCACGTAATGTCAGAGGTAACGTAGGCTAAAACTATGTTTACAACACTTTACAGGATTATTGAAATTACGCAAAATAAGCATAAACGATTGTTAAATAGACCCAACCGGACACGACATGACCAGTTCCGACAGATCGCGTCGGACCTGTCAATTAGCCTTTCAGCTAACGTTAGAATAATAGCTAAAACGAGCTAACATTAGCTTTTTTATGTAAATCACGTAATTATTACATTATTACGTTAATAACATTCGGCTGTCTATCCCCACATTAAATTAAATTAATATGGCAACACTAATAGGCAGTATATCAAAGTTCAAACAAAAGCCATTAATGAATTAAGAATATATAAAGCTAGCCTTTTAGCTAACGTTGGAATGCTAAAACGAGCTAGCTTATTTATGCTACTTATTTCCTAAATCCTTCAATTCCCAACTCTAACGTTAATAACCTTCGGCTCTCTACCACGAAATTAAATTAAGATGGCAACACTCATAGGCAATCTAACACAGTTAAAAAAAAAAGCAATTAATGAATTAAAATACATTAATATATAGGCCTATGTCAACGATGTATCTTCATTTTACCTGGCAGGGAAGGAAGTTAGAATATACTGTTCTTCTCTTTGGTCCGCGGGGAATTGTTGGCATTGAGGAAAAGTATCGCCCCCTGCTGGTATAGTACCTTCATAATGTGTGTAATGTTTACGCCTCGGCGAGGTAAACCGTGACACTGACACGCCAAACCCAGTGGACCAGCGGGTGTATTACACGCTTAGGCGTGATACGGGTTGCCCTGCGGGTGGTCTGGACAGAGAACTCCCTTCACATTCCCTCTGCATCTCTGAACTCCTGTCCATCGGGCAGCATTGCAGACGAGTGGAAATATAGGCCGCAAGCTTCAAGAGAATGAGCCGCCACCGCCACAGCTGTCTGCACATGAGATAGCAGGGCGAGGAGGAGAAGAAAGACTTGAAGAGCAGCTCAAAATTTAAAACGGGCCAATGTGACCCGAGGTCAACACAAGGGTTAAACCAAGCGCTCCATCTAGTGGGCTCAGAAAATAAAGAAAATGGTTCACAAAGCTTTTATCCAAAAAGTTAGATGTGCCATCTCCTTTCCTGTCTGCTATGAGACATCAGGAGGCCAAATCACACTCAATTACACATTCAGGGCTTCCTGAATGACCTGCAGCTCCGCCTGCAATACACACTCTACATACACACACACAAAGCCTCCTGCTTGTTTCAGGTTAGGGTTACAGGTTATTTATTACATTGGCTAAGCAAGCTGCCTTTCTCCTGACATCACTTCCTGTCCATTCCCCTTTTAATAAGTCACATAAAATATGTAAAAACCCAATACAAATCTGTTCATCCATGCTCAATGCGCCCTGTCCAAATGCACAAATGACAGTCTGCGCATTTTAACTACATTTACGCCTATATTGCAATATTTCTGCTCACTTGTTTCATAGGTAGGCCTACATGTAGCAGTGAAGTAACACAGCCAGGAGAGCGGCAGCATCTCCACCGTTGCGGTTGCTGCTGCCGTAAAACGCTGCCATAAAACGCCAAAAAAGAAGAAGATGGTCATGACCGGATAAAGTCCCAGGCTGGATTACTGAGCTCCTGGAAGACCTAGGATCACACAGAAGCCTTGAACCAGCACATTTCTCTTTCTTCTGATCCATAAAAAGTAAGTCTTTACACTGTATTAACCAAGAGATATTGAATATAACATAAAACGTGTTGGATATGACAGCGTCAACTTCAGGTAGTCTCGCTTTGCCAGACCCTCCTCCAAAGCCCGCTGAAGGAGGGTCTGGCTACTCCACATAGCATTCAGGGATGGGAGGAAAACATGCTCTGGTTTATTGGCATTTCTTTAAACCAATCACAATCGTCTTGGGCGGTGCTAAACTCTGCACAGAGCCGCTGCAAAATAGTTGCATGAGAGAAAACTCAGATTGGACAGATAGTCTAGCTAGCTGTCTGGATTTACCCTGCAGAGATCTGAGGAGCAGTTAACCTCAATAAATCCACCGAGTTTAAAATTACAACACAAAGAAAGAGGAAGGAAATGGAAAATACATGCATCCGGCAGAATTTCCTGCAGCATCGTAACAATCCCGGAAGTGGAACGTCAAGGCTAACTTCAGTGGACCTTGAAGCTTGTTGTATGACAGTATAACTGATCTAAAGACACCTGCCAACAGAATGATATGTGTGAAGGAGCAAAAAAGGTTAAAGGGATACTTCACAGATTTAGCATTAAACTTTGTATCAGCAGAAACACGGTAGTATTTTTGAATGATCATGCTTCCCTCCCTCATGTCCCCCTGAGAGGAGAGATCTCTGTATTGTGGGTCTGGAAAAAAATCTTCCGATGACGTAATACAACAATTTTTGCATCATCGGAAGATTTTTGCCCAGAGGCAAAGGACTACAGCCAGTACTAGGAGCTACTTCCGCATAGCCCATAGGGGGATGGACTGTCGGCTTTTTCTGGAGATTGCCGAGGAAAAAACGAGTGTCAGCCATCTTGAATTCTCGCTTAGCTTCTCAGCAGCAACTGTTATACAGATTTCAACATTTCATCAACATTTATTTAGATGTTATTCATTTCTTTATTTTAATAGTATTATTTCGGTCTTATTACCGGTGAAATATTACAGTATGCTGTAATACAGAACACGATATGATCCGAGCTGGGCGCACGCAAAGCCGATTTCCCACAATGCAATGCGGCTATTCATTCACAGAATCGGGCAGCGATCAGCGGGTCTTTAACGCCAGTATCGCTTCAATATACATATATATACTCAGTGTTTGTATCACCAGCAACAACACGTTGCTCAGCTTTGTTCCAGTAAGTTATGCACCGTAATAACGTTTAAAAACATCCGCGGAAGTGACGTAGTAATTACCGCTCCTCGTCTGTGAAAGAATGTTGCACGTGAGAATTTACACAATAAAATACCAATAATGAAAAAATAGTGTTTTATGCTAAGCACTTTGATTTGCCTTATATATATATATATATATATATATATATATATATATATATATATATATATATATATATATATATATATATATATATATATATATATTTGCCTGTTCACAGACATTTTCAACACCTCACTGGAGACATGTCACGTGCCAGCCTGCTTCAAGTCCTCAACAATCATCCCTGTTCCCAAGAAGCCAAGGACCACAGGACTTAATGACTTCAGACCCATTGCCCTGACCTCTGTGGTTATGAAGTCCTTAGAGCGCCTTGTGCTTTCACACCTCAAAGCCATCACCGACCCCCTCCTAGACCCCCTGCAGTTTGCCTACAGAGCCAACAGGTCTGTAGACGATGCAGTCAACCTGGCCCTCCACTACATCCTCCAGCACCTGGACTCCGCAGGAACCTACGCCAGGATCCTGTTTGTGGACTTCAGCTCTGCCTTTAACACCATCATCCCGGCTCTGCTTCAGGAGAAGCTCTCCCAGCTTGGTGTGCCTGACTCCACCTGCAGGTGGATCACTGACTTCCTGTCTGACAGGAAGCAGCATGTGAAACTGGGGAAACATGTCTCCGACTCACAATCCATCAGCACCAGATCCCCCCAGGGCTGTGTTCTTTCTCCTCTGCTCTTCTCCCTGTACACTAACAGCTGCACCTCCAGTCACCAGTCTGTCAAGCTTCTGAAGTTTGCGGACGACACCTCCCTCATCGGACTCATCTCTGATGGTGATGAGTCCGCCTACAGGTGGGAGGCTGACCACCTGGTGAAGTGGTGCAAGCAAAACAATCTAGAGCTCAACGCTCTAAAGACAGTGGAGATGGTTGTGGACTTCAGGAAGAACCCAGCCCCACCTGCCCCCATCACCCTCTGTGGTTCCACAATTGACACTGTGGAGTCTTTCCGCTTCCTGGGAACTATCATCTCCCAGGACCTCAAGTGGGAGCTGAACATCAGCTCCCTCGTCAAGAAAGCACAACAGAGGATGTACTTCCTGCGGCAGCTGAAGAAATTCAACCTGCCAAAGACAATGATGGTGCACTTCTACACAGCCATCATTGAGTCCATCCTCACATCCTCCATCACCATCTGGTACGCTGCTAGCACGGCCAAGGACAAGGGCAGACTGCAGCGTGTCATTCGGTCAGCAGAGAAGGTGATTGGCTGCAATCTGCCGCCGCTCCAGGACCTTTATGCCACCAGGACTCTGAAGCGTGCTGGAAAGATTGTGGCCGATCCCACCCACCCCGGACACAAACTCTTTGAGCCACTCCCCTCTGGCAGGAGGCTGAGGTCCATCAGGAACAAAACCACACGCCACATTAACAGTTTTTTCCCCTCCGCCACTAGCCTTATTAACAAGGCCCGGAAACCACCCTGACTCTCTCCACACCCCACCTCTGTCTCCTCATGCCACTGTACCTACTCTGCTGTAGCATTCCTTTTTACTACTATTTAACTTACTTATTTTACTATTTATTTACTTATTTTTTATCGTTATTAATACATTCTGTGTGTATATGTTTATATTTATATTGTTTATATTTTTTTATCCTTCTTATATTTGAATGTGTGACATGCACCAACAACATCATGACAAATTCCTTGTATGTGCAACGTACTTGGCAATAAAGCCCTTTCTGATTCTGATTCTGATTCTGATTATATACAATATAAAAAACCTACAGTTGAGTGTTTAGAAATACAGTCTAATGGCTTGTTTGACTAATTTTCATTTGTTTTGACTTGTACTGTTGTGAAAAACAATAAACTATATACAAAGAGAAGCATTTCTTTATTTTATTTTTCATACATAGTTATTTAAAATAATTATTTAAAAAAAATGTTTTCTAATTTTGCAGTTGATGAATGTTAATAGCCAATACTAAAGGGAAAAAAAAACATGAGCATATTTATGTGTGGGACTTAATTTGATTTAAAATCACACTGCATTATTAGCTGTATTAAATGAATGACTTTTTTGAAGTATCAATTTATGGTAGGCTTAACATATTAATTATTATATTCAGAAGATGATCCTCATATCAATCACCGTGTTTACAGCTTGTAGCCAGCCTAACCTTTGTAGCCTTTACTGAGACTACCTTTTCAAAACTAAGAAAGGACTACTTTTAGGAAACATTTTCAGGAATTTAAAAGGATAAGCAGATTGTTGCCGAGGTTTTTGTTCACAGAGTAAGATGTATATAGCTTTGTATGGGTATGTGTACATATACAACATGTGTTTTGGCATTTTCGGCACACTTCTACCTCAGCCTATATATTGCACACAAACACAACTCACAGATCTCATTCAACCATTTCACAAGCTGAGGAAAGGGTCGTGATATGGGTCGGAGGCTATCAGAGGTCATAAATGATGAACCAATCAATCAGCTTTGCTCCTATAAGCACCTTGGTGTTCATATGGACAACACCTGGCTGGAAGGCCCGTGTTCAAAGTGTGTGTTATCATTTAGAGACACTCACGGTGAATCGGAGGGTTTATGTTATACAAGGCTGCATTACAGAGCATTTTAATATGACTGTCATGAAGGTTGTGCAGAGGAATAGAAACCAGTCTCTCCAGGCAAGCACAAAGAGTCTGACCTATCTTTATTCTCCATGCCAAGTATATGAGCTCTTATCCTCTGGCAGAAGATATGGGTAAACTTAACATTTCTAAACTATAGGCCTAATTTGGACCTAACTCAATTAAAACTTACAATAATGTTGCTTGAGGCTGCAGGGGAATAGCTTCATGATGTATTATATGGTTATGTGTTGCTCTTGTCACTATTTGTGAAAGATGAACAACAGATTGTTGCTGTGTGATGTACAGTCTGACTACGTATCACTTTGTTTATGTTGTTTTTTTTATTGTAAGTCATCATCTGTATGATAAAAGAATATGTCAAGTGTTATGTGTGAAGCATTTGAACTCAAGGCAGATATCCCTCTGGGGACAATAAAGTATCACCTGCAACATAGTCTCCATGAAATGTAAAAATCAAAACGTTGTCATAGGACTATAGCAAACACATCGTTGGAAAGGTCTCAACCTGGAGAGTGACATATGTCAGTCTGAAGAGGATCCATTACTCCTGCTTTGAAATATTGACCTCTGAACCTTGAACCCAGTACATGTTTGAAGGCTTGTCATTTAGCAACAGAAGGTGCTACACACATAAGACCAGCTGTTATAGAAAACTCTGGACCTCAGCTGTCACGTAGATATGATTACCAAAGTTTACCCACTGTAAGCACTGTCAAATGTGGTAATAAGCTATTTTTACCTGTTTAACGATTCTATTTTTAAAATCTGATGACACCAGTGTGTTCCCCATCCCAAAAAACCCCAGGGTGTATCCAAAATTATACACTACCAACTTCTAATTATGAGAAATATATCAATATATTTAAAAACTACAGCTCCCATAAGAGACGCCACAGAACCTGTTACAAAGCGTGTGTATTTGTAGTTCTTCCGGCGTGGTTGGGAGGACTTGTTCGACTCCTGTGTTTCTGCTGTCGGCCGTGAATGGGCTCCATTCCATTTCAGATTGCCGCTGCCCGCTGGCCGACCAAGCAAACAGTACATGAGACAAATACATGAAACTGTATTTTATTATTATTAATATCTTCATTGTTTACATCCTCAAATACAACGTTAGACAAAAACATCAATATTACGAATATTATGTATTTTTATCTTCTTATCAGCTGAGCGGGACGTACTGCGTCACTTCCGGAGTATTCCGCATATGTTTTTAAACGTTATTACGGTGCATAACTTACTGGAACAAAGCTGAGCAACGTGTTGTTGATGGTGACTAAACCACTGACTGTATATATATGTGTGTATATATATATGTACATCGAAGCGATACTGTCGTTAAAGACCAGCTGATCGCTGTCTGATTCTGTGAATGAATGGCCGCATTGTGGGATATCGGCTTTGCGTGCGCCCAGCTCGGATCATATCGTGTTCTGTATTACAGCATACTGTAATATTTCACCGGTAATAAGACCGAAATAATACTATTCAAATAAAGAAATGAATACCATGATAACATCTAAATAAATGTTGATAGATGTAGCTTTATAGTTTTAAAAATATCAATAAACAAAAAAGCAACCCAGCTTCCCTTGCTGAAATAGACAGAAATAATAACATTAAAAGAAATACATATAAACCATGATAAGATCTGGTGAATAAATGTTGATTAAAACAGCGGTTATTGGGATACAAATACCAATAATAAAACTGCCACAGATTTCGAGTTAAGGGGCCGTGTTTTTTTCTTTCGTTGATATCTGACGGTGAGGGATTAACATGAATGTCTATCTGACGGACCCCCTCGTCGAAAAATAACGCAACGGGTACCCCCCTGGCGTTGAGAATTAACGCCAGGGTTCCTTGACCATACGTCATACATTTGACGAGTAGGGAGTGAGACTGTGTTGAACTAACTGCTAACTGCTGGTGGAGTTTGTGACTGTTAAATGCCGACCATTCTACATCCCACGCAAATTTACGGCTGTATTTATATCGGTGTTTATACCACAGCCCACCAAGCGCTAATGTTAGTAGCTATGTGTTAGCTTAACTTTACAGAGCATATAATGTGTGTGCACTAAATGTAGCCTGTTTCGTATGTCGTTTTATATGAGGTCGTTTTTATATATTTTAAATGTGTAACACCACTTGAGCCACGGTGAAACGTTGTATCGTGTATATGGTTGAAATGACAATGAAACACACTTGTTGAGTTGATCGTCTCACTGTCAGTCTGTAAAGGGTAGGCGTGACTTGGGAGTAGACGCTGAAACAGTGAAGCAAGTGCATTCTGGGATTTGGAGTCTTTCATCCACATGAGCCAAAAAAAAAATCACATTTCTACCACATAAGTGACCCAATTTAAAGATATATTAATCTTTCCAATGGTGAAATATCCCTTTAATGTGAAAGCAGCACACATTATTTCAGCATGTTAAATCAGCAGTAATCATTGCAGGGAGCAACACGGTGGTGCAGCGGTAAGAACTGTTGCCTCACATTAAGAAGCTCTGCGACCCTGCGGGGCCTTTTTGTGTGGAGTTTCCATGTTTCCTCCTGGTGCAGTGTCCCCACCCCACCCATGGCGCATCCTGTGCCTACATTCCTGTATGCACCCACCTACTACTCCATCTGCCAATGTGTGTTTTGCATTTGAGATCATACAAATGAAAACTGTTTTTGGGCATAGTTTAATTGTGGATTTAGCGATTTAGGAGAAATACCATCACAGTGTGTCCTTGTAGTACATGTAGAATTTCAAATGTGTTCAAAAGTTGTCCATATGAGACAGCGGGTGGCAGATAGGCCAAAAAAAAGACATTTTTAAATATATTTGCAAAGTGTTGCAATACTCAAGAACAACTGTCAGAGTGATACACAGTAAAACGAAAATGTGATTTAAAACACTACAGAGATCCACAAAATACTGATGACTCTCTAGTTGCATATTGTATATACAGTGAGGAAAATAATTATTTGAACACCCTGCTATTTTGCAAGTTCTCCCACTTGGAAATCATGGAGGGGTCTGAAATTGTCATCGTAGGTGCATGTCCACTGTGAGAGACATAATCTAAAAACAAAAATCCAGAAATCACAATGTATGATTTTTTAACTATTTATATGTATGATACAGCTGCAAATAAGTATTTCAACACCTGTCTATCAGCTAGAATTCTGACCCTCAAAGACCTGTTAGTCTGCCTTTAAAATGTCCACCTCCACTCCATTTATTATCCTAAATTAGATGCACCAGTTTGAGGTCGTTAGCTGCATAAAGACACATGTCCACCCCATACAATCAGTAAGAATCCAACTACTAACATGGCCAAGACCAAAGAGCTGTCCAAAGACACTAGAGACAAAATTGTACACCTCCACAAGGCTGGAAAGGGCTACGGGGAAATTGCCAAGCAGCTTGGTGAAAAAAGGTCCACTGTTGGAGCAATCATTAGAAAATGGAAGAAGCTAAACATGACTGTCACTCTCCCTCGGACTGGGGCTCCATGCAAGATCTCACCTCGTGGGGTCTCAATGATCCTAAGAAAGGTGAGAAATCAACCCAGGACTACACGGGAAGAGCTGGTCAATGACCTGAAAAGAGATGGGACCACCGTTTCCAAGGTTACTGTTGGTAATACACTAAGACGTCATGGTTTGAAATCATGCATGGCACGGAAGGTTCCCCTGCTTAAACCAGCACATGTCAAGGCCCGTCTTAAGTTTGCCAATGACCATTTGGATGATCCAGAGGAGTCATGGGAGAAAGTCATGTGGTCAGATGAGACCAAAATAGAACTTTTTGGTCATAATTCCACTAACCGTGTTTGGAGGAAGAAGAATGATGAGTACCATCCCAAGAACACCATCCCTACTGTGAAGCATGGGGGTGGTAGCATCATGCTTTGGGGGTGTTTTTCTGCACATGGGACAGGGCGACTGCACTGTATTAAGGAGAGGATGACCGGGGCCATGTATTGCGAGATTTTGGGGAACAACCTCCTTCCCTCAGTTAGAGCATTGAAGATGGGTCGAGGCTGGGTCTTCCAACATGACAATGACCCGAAGCACACAGCCAGGATAACCAAGGAGTGGCTCTGTAAGAAGCATATCAAGGTTCTGGCGTGGCCTAGCCAGTCTCCAGACCTAAACCCAATAGAGAATCTTTGGAGGGAGCTCAAACTCCGTGTTTCTCAGCGACAGCCCAGAAACCTGACTGATCTAGAGAAGATCTGTGTGGAGGAGTGGGCCAAACTCCCTCCTGCAGTGTGTGAAAACCTGGTGAAAAACTACAGGAAAAGTTTGACCTCTGTAATTGCAAACAAAGGCTACTGTACCAAATATTAACATTGATTTTCTCAGGTGTTGAAATACTTATTTGCAGCTGTATCATACAAATAAATAGTTAAAAAATCATACATTGTGATTTCTGGATTTTTGTTTTTAGATTATGTCTCTCACAGTGGACATGCACCTACGATGACAATTTCAGACCCCTCCATGATTTCCAAGTGGGAGAACTTGCAAAATAGCAGAGTGTTCAAATACTTATTTTCCTCACTGTATGTACTCTGAGCAATTCAGCCAGGTTCCAAAATCTTATGGAAAGCCTGACAATGGAGGCTGTTATAGCAGCAGATTAAAACCCCTGGATTTAGAATAAAATATTCATAAATCACATATGGATGTAATGTGTCCATATAAATATTGATGATATAGTGTAGCTTGTTCTCTTCAGATGTGAGAGATTTATAACATAACTGTCCCCATTACATTACTGTATATGCCTTGACAGTTTTTCCCGGTCGCCAGTTTGGTCCTTGGAGACTTGTTATTAAAGTCTCATTTCCAATATTTTGATCTCTAAGGTATGAATGACAACATGGACTTGAAGGCAACAGCCTCATCTAAATGGAGGGGGAGTGTGGCCCCCACTCAGGTAATCACTTTGTACTGAAAGTCAAACAATCCAACACAACACCAGGTGGAAATCCCAGAATGCACTTGAATAGTGTTATCCTCCTGTCAGGAAGTAAAATAGGACAAAAGCCAACAACACATTGGCAATGTTTTTGTGTGACGTTGTTTTAAGCAGACAAGGATGAATCAAGCTTTTGACATCTACATTGAACTTGACAGTTCTTTACATTTTCCTGAATAGTTCCATGTTAAGATTATCTTTTAAATGGCTCTCTTTTGATGTGATTGTTCCATATTCAGTGGAATTTAATAAACTACACTAAAGCCTTCTTCTTTTCTTTATTGTCACATCACACCATATCACAGTGCTGATGTTTTCTTATATTTCTATTCTAAGAAAACCTCATGCATGAAGTTCTTCATTTGTCCAAGAGATGGCACTCTTTGCATCTCAAGGTTTTTCTTTTCCTTCTGAACTGCTTTGACTTTTGTACCTTTGCATGAACATTCAACCTAACGGAAAGCAATTCATTTGAGTCTTCAAGCTACATAGCAAGATGCTCACACGTCTGAGTTACTGTAAAGACATCCACTGAGCATCATCATACGTTTTTATAAGCTCCTCTTTTTTGCAGCAGCAGTGTGGGTGAAAGGTCTCATGAGTGGGAGGAATTAATGTCCAGAGCAGCACCGTGTGCAAAATGATGTGCAGCACGCACCATCCAAAGAGACTGCAGGAAGTTGAAATACTGCTATGTCAAAGCAGGCAGATCCATCTGACAGGGAATTTCCTTTTCGGAACCTATTTGCCATCGCTTTCATTCCACACAGCCAATGTCCTAATTCATTTGAGGGCTTGTTTATATCTAGGACGTTCCAGTTCCGGGATTGCTCTGGTGCCCCAGGAAATTCCGCCGGATGCATGTCTTTTCGCCGATGTCCGTTTCCTTACTCGTTCTTTGTGTTGGAATTTTAAACTCCAGCCGATTTATAAGGACTATGGTTAACTGCTCCTCAGATCTCTGCAGGGTAATCCAGACAGTTAGCTAGACTATCTGTCCAATCTGACTTTTATCTTGCACGACTAAAACTATTTTTGAACGTACACGTTCCACCAAAACAAGTTCCTTCCTGAGGCTATTTTGCAGAGGCACCGTGGCTCCGTGCGGCGCTTAGCAACGCCCATGACGATTGTGATTGGTTTAAAAACATGCCAATAAACCAGTGCATATTTTTCTCCCATCCCGTAATGCTATGTGGACTAGCCAGTCAGACTATTTAAGGGCTAATGACAAATACACTGCAGTGATTGCTGGTCATTGTGCTTCATAGAAGAGAGTCATATCTTTTTTATCTTCAATAACAGGCCAGATATCAGATGTTTGCTCACTTAAGTGAGTGCCAATCACAGGACGAAGGCTGACACACTGTGCATGTTGGCTGCTGTGATATCACGACGTACATCGAGCTAAAGATGGCTGCTTGTCACTGCTTTTTTTTGCTGACGCTGCAGACTACAGAAACACAGATGTGCATATATCTCGCAAAGGATGTGTTTAATGATTAGGGCTGGGATAAAATAATGGATTCTCTAATTAAAATTGATCTTTGTTTGAGTAATTTGATTTTTTTAATTTCATAAAATCCTGAAATAGATCTTTTAATATATGCCTTTTCACCATGGATGTAAAAGAGCATCACGTAACAGGGCCGGGATGTTGCAATTTCAATGTTTGGCTACTATGTTCTTATATATACAGTGTACAGTTTTGCTTGCTTGTACAATTTACAGAATACATTCTCTGAGAATCTCTTTTATATCCAAGCCGAATTGTTATTGTAAATGAAATTTCCCTAACCTAATTGATATTGAATCAAAACGGGAAATGTAATCGAATCCGGACTTTGTGAATCGTAATTGAATTGATTCAGGAAATCACTGGCAATACCCAGCCCTAGAAATTATACTGTCCTTACATGTAATATAAGTCACAATGAATAAGATATTTAACAAAATCCAATGAGCCAGGTGACCTAAAATGGTTACCAAAATGTAATTAGGGCACGAGTGCCGACAGCGGCGAAGGCCCTATTGAAACTGAAGGAATTATTCTTTCTTTCTTTCTTTATTTTCTTTTTGAGGGGCTTAACATATTCAAAAACTCACCAAATTTGGCGGTCGCATCAAGTCTGGTGAAAATGTACGTATTTTAAGGGTTTCGGGAATAGGTGCGCAAAAATGGCGCGCTAGTGTCCCCTACAAAATAAAAAAAAAAATGGAGCCCCTACAGTACGTTTAACGTAGACTCACGAAACTTGGTACACATATGTAACATGTCAAGAGGCACAACAGCAACCCAACAGCAAGTCCGCCATTTTGAATTGAAAGTTTGATTTTTAATAGAATTAGTACGATTTCGGCCATTTCCACATGTCGTACTTTAACAAACGCCTCCTAGAGATTTCATCCGATCAACTTCAAATTTGGTCTGTGCCATCTTAAGACGTTAAAGATGAAAAGTTTTTAAAAGAAAAACATTTCGTCAAACTGTGTGGGCGTGGTGTGGCGGCCATTTTGAGTGTTTAGCGATGAACGAGAAAGTGGCTGTAACTACAGTGTACATTGTCATATCTGCTTGAAATTTCCCACAATCAACAAGAGTCCACGCCTGAGGACATATAAAGGCCAATACTGACTTTTTGTCATAGCACCCCCCGCTGGCAACAGGAAATAAGCCTTATATGACAAACATCATCCAATTTACATGAAACTTATAATGTGTGGTCTACATGTGATACTGAGCCACCCCCTATAATTTAACCACACCCACTTACGCAGACCACGCCCCTTTTCATAACATTTGAACCATTTAAGGTAGAGTCTTGTGTGAGGTGTCATTGAACCCAGCAGATAGTTCGCTATTCATTGGTGATGGTTTGTCCCACCCCCCTATGCTTAAGCCACGCCCCCTTTCATAACTGATGACCCATTTAAGGTAGAGTCTTATGTGAGGTATCAATGATCTCAACAGAGACTTTCTTTTTTATTGGTAAAGGTTTGCCCCCGACCCCTATGCTTAGGCCACGCCGCCTTTCACAGATAATGAACTGTATGACGGTATCATTGAACTCAGCAGGGAGTTCCCTTTTCATTGGTGATGATTTGCAGTGTCTGAGTGCCACGCAAATGCACGGTCGCAAGGAGCGGCGTCCGCCAGTAACCCCGACACGCGCACAGGCACGAGGGCTCGTCCAATGATGCTTGCAGCTTTAATTATTTTTACTTCTTGAAAACGATTTTCAGTGGCTTCTACTATATGCTCACTTTTGCATCAATGCATATGCATAGACATAGATTGTGATTGGTTTAAAGAAATGTCAATAAACCAGAGCATGTTTTTCTCCCATCCCAGAATGCTGTGTGGACTAGCCAGACCTTCCTCCTCAGCGCTGTGGAGGAAGATCTGGCAATGTGAGACTACTTACTGTGAGATATTACTAACAGTATACCTCTGGGCTCTGCAGGGCCCCCAGTCTGTTGGAGGAGAGTTTAAACGTATATTCCCTCTGTGGCAGATAAGTGCTGGAATATCTTGCTTGACATTTAGAAGAGATTAGAGCTATTGCATTTTGGGTACTGCTTAATTTTTTAGGTCTGAGATTTCCTTATATATTTCATGTAACATGTAACTATCACACTACACAACACTATGGGGCACTTATGGATAAACAGAGGCAGTGTCCTTAGACTGTTGAGTTGAGTTTAGTCAGATGTATTGAGTTTATAATTAGTTGTTAAATTCCAGATCTAAGTATTTGGTAGTGTACTAAACACTGTTTAAATTAGTACTTAATTACATAGTTATTTCCAGGAAATTAGTAGAACATTACATCCCCTGTAAAAGAAAACCTCACCCTATATCATTAATGCAAAGATCAAGGCGGCAACTGTGTCTATTGGTTTCTTTTCACAGATTTACATTATTGTTATTGTTGTTTTTTGACCTTCACATCCTAATAGACTGGCCCTACCATTCATGGTCTTCTTAAGGATGAGGTCCACACATTTATAAGTATGCACAACCAATACATTTTACAGGGACACAGGAAAAGCAAAGGCAAACCCCTCGCACATGACATGGCGTATCAGCACTCCTTCACCAGCCCAAAATCTGAATCCCTGACAACAAATAACAAAATTCTTCCAGTAAATGAAAGCAACATAAAAAGGCTTAATTTATTAATTAATTAATATTAATACTACTTGTAAGACTTCTCTCTGTCACTAATGTGCCACTGGTTTAGATGTTTGAATGGCCCCTCTTTGTGCTACATCCTGCCTCAACATTTAAAGGTCCTATGACATGCTGCTTTTTGGATGCTTTTATATAAGCCTTGGTGGTCCCCTAATACTGTATCTGAAGTCTCTTTTATATAGTCCTTAGTGGTCCCCTAATACTGTATCTGAAGTCTCTTATATAGGCCTTAGTGGTCCCCCAATACTGTATCTGAAGTCTCTTTCCTGAAATCCAGCCTTGGTGCAGAATTACAGCCTCTAGAACCAGTCCCACAATGAGCTTTCCTTAGGATGTGCAATTTCTGTGTCTGTAGCTTTAAATGCTATTGAGGAGGAGAGAGGGGGGGGGGCAAGGTGGAGGGTGGGGTTGTGGCCTTGACCAACTGCCACTTTGCTTGCTTGCAAGCCATGATGTCTCTCTCTTTCTCATGACGGGCCAAATTCTCTGGGCAGGCAAAGCAGAGAAAGGGAAGGTAACCTTTCCCCTTATGACCTTATCAGGAGGAGATTCCAGATCGGCCCATCTGAGCTTTCATTTTCTCAAAGGCAGAGCAGGATCCCCAGGGCTCGGTTTACACCTATTGCCATTTCTAGCCACTGGGGGACCATAGGCAAACCTCATAAAGTGACATTTTCATGCCATGGGACCTTTAAAACAAATGGAGCCAGATTACTCTAAAAATGACAAGTCCTTGTGACATAAAAGTCAAGAGACACTAAAGCATCACATCAGTCACTCAGAAAAACTAACTGTAATCTGCTGACAAGTTTCCCTATCATGTGTAAGCATGCAATGTGTTAGTCTAATTTGAAAGTTAGAACGCTCCCATCATTAAAAATCAGTCACAACATCTTGCCATATACAGCACGTACAGGGCTCTATTACTACACAATTTAGTAATTATTAGTACACAATAAAGGAAAGAGGAAAGGCCAAAAAGCATAATATGAGCACTTTAATATAGTCAGATAACATGGTTTACACCTGTTAAACGCATCCTGCTAAAGCCTCATTCAGAAGCTGTTGTTGTGGAGCTTTGCAGTGGTGTGTGCCCCTCAAGTGCCCTTGACTTGAAATCTTCAAAGCACTCATGCCTTCATTTTTAAACTGCATAAATAATATTGATGTCTTATCGTGATCAATTGTGGCTTATGTTTGGAGTCTTGATGAAGGGGTTAAAGATAATTTTCACAGTTTGATTTAGAGCAGAATGCTTGAAACTAAAAACCATTTGAACTCTTAGGCTTTGACTCTAAGGCGTAAAACATTGTTTATATCTATATTAGTCGGGAATGCAGAAATCAAAATGGCACAGAAGAGTGCTTTAAAGGGCTTTGCAGGAATGGTATCCATCAAAATTAAAGTTGTCACACCCCAAAGGCCTTGCTTTTGTCTGATCTCACTTTGTCGATTTTCCTTCAGCAAACTACAAAGAGCATGGTCAAGCTGAAGAGCAGAAGGATGACATCAAGATTGTTGGATTTTTTTTTTCTTCATTATTTGGGGGGCTGAACTTGGAGGAGTCAGGAAAGATAGTCAGGGGAGAAAAGTTGAGAAAAAAGAAAAAGTGCGTGAAGGTTGTACAGAAGTGGATAAGATGGAGTCCAGGAGGACGTATCAAGGAGACAGGCGGAGATGTGGAGGCTGATAGGAGCCTGAAGGAGGGATGGATCCTCTCCTTTCTGCTGCTGAGAGCAATCAGGAGCTAGGAAGAAAAGAGAATATCTGTCATATTCTCTTTATTGTTGCTTCTTTCATCTCTGTCAAGATCATCTCCTTTTTAAAAAAAAGGCGTAGATAATGCTGATGTGGGAGCTATAGCAACAAGATAGCATATGAATCTTAATGTGACCCCTAATTTGACCTCTTCTAACCAACCCAAAACAGCACTGACAAGAAAGTAATGCTGTGAATATTAACTTAATGGTGGATCTGAATCTAAATGATGCCGTAGCTGTTCATATTTTGCACTATTATTTCTAACAGAATGTTTAATTATTCTCCACAACCTGTGCACAATCGGCAAGGTAATATCCTTGGCAGAGAGAAGGTAGTAGCATAAGGATGCTAATGTGTCTGGCTTGCGATGGTAGATGGGGCGGAGGCACTTTTTGGATGTCTCTGGGAGGTAGAGTGTTGGCAAATGAACACATTTAGGACATAGAGGAGCAGATGGTCACGCTGACCTCAGCGAGCAATTCCAAAAGCTAAAGCTGTGTTTTCCAAATAAAGGACATTATGGGATGTTACATTTTAACAGTACCTGTGCCAAATAGGATAATATGTCAGAGAAATAATCATTATCTGACACTATTCTAACCCAGTTGAAACATTAAAGGACAGAGCTGGTGTTATTCACTGTTTTTCTTATTGTCAATAAATCTCATTAAAAGACGAAAACCGATGCATCCGCACATTTCTTAATACTTTCCGACTTCCTTTCCCTGTCTGTGGCACTCAGCCGGCTGGTCAAGTAGATATCAGAAAAAGCTGCATTAATTAATATTCATTTATCAGTGGATCTAATGACTACATATAATGTGAAAGGGGTTGCTTGTAGTGACAGACCCATATAGAATTATCACTCCAATCTGCAGTTCATCTCAGCTCTTCAAGGCAGTTTAGCGTCTTTCAGCTCATGACTTAGGCTCCACGGCCCAAAAACTTTACTCTTTTGCTTCGGACTTTCTGCTCTCATCAACCTCATTTCCAGCAGTTGACAGCTGTTTTTGTCCAAAAAGCTCTCTTATAAACCCACTGTACACTACCTGCTCAACACCAAACAGAAGACAGACAAAGGTAGAAACTAGCTGGTGAACATAGTGGAGCATAGCTAAAGAGACACATACTTCTCTCGGATCCCAAATCAGAGCTAAAAGGAGCATGAATATTGGTCTGTCTATATAGTCTGGCTCAACGGATGTACATTGCTGGGATAAAGCCTGTCCCTCCCATTTCCCTCCCTGTCCCCTCTATTTTTCTTCTACTTTTTGTTAACGCCTTACTTTGTAGAAGTGGTAACCACCATATAAGCACTCTCTGGTGGAAGCTCGTTGTTAGCATTGCTAGTCGCTGTCATTTCAGCTCAGCCACCTCCATGTTTGCTTGTGACATCAGAGGCGAAAGCCATGTGCAGCCATGACAATCATGTGAATGTCCATCACACCCTGGCGAGAGCCGTATGGAGGCAATCACTGCCCAGACTATATTTTGTTCTTATTTTTACGTACAGCACCTTTAAGAACGGGTCACAAATATATAGTTCCATTTATTTACTTAAAAAAATATATTCTTAATACAGTGATGAGCTGTAGTTTTTAACAAACGTTACACCTAATTTGTAGGAATTACATTGATGTCATGTATAGCCTAGCACTAGCTGCATGAACTGAGACCATGTGAGTACTTGATCACAAGTGTTTTTGTTTCACTCTCATCACCACTTAATAGCTGCATGCCACATGCAGACAGTATTAATACATAATCTACTTCACTGGTCGCTTCACATCATGTTGTTATCAAATGCCTTCTTCTTGAAGGTAAACACAACGATGCAACCACATCTTGGAAAAACACTCAAGAGTCTGAAGTATCACACTAGTCCAAAGTGGGTCATAATGGGCTGAATGGTAATTAACACCATTTTTCAGCAATGAAGAGGTCTGGCAATCATCATCTTTAATATGCAAGGTTTTAACACTGGATAGCTAACACAGATCCAATTAGGCCCAATCATCTTTCCAAATTGCATGATCATTGGCCAAAAACAAAACATAAAGAACTGCTAAAATGTTAAGAGAAACTGTCTCAAAAGCTACTGTGACATATTCCAGACAGAAACATAGCATTGACAGCACATATACGGACATATACTGTATATAGTTTAATTTATTGCTAACTGGCATGTGGCCTAATGTGACTCACCTTGGTAGCAGTGTTTGCACAGGTGATGTATTACATTTCACAAGGTCCTAACATTATTTTATCTCCCATGTATTTATATTTCTATAACTAAAAAGGTTACCGAGCAGTCAAATGAAACACGGCCACGCCTGGCAAATGCATGTGCTGCTCTATTGTTGCATCTGGCAGATTAAAGTTGTAGCAATGACAACAAAAGCCTTTGAGGCGGGCAACAGGTGTGGGAAATAACCCTGTCTGTGACCCTGGGGATTCCTTTGAGGATGCTGCTTACAGCTAAAAAGGTGTGACGCAAGCTGTAGTGCTGCTGTCAGGGGCGGCCTGTGTGTCTCACAGACTGGTCTGGGGTTGTGGTACATGTGTCGATGGTTCAAAGGCTTGTATTGTCACTGGAGAGACAAGAGCAAGATAGCAGGCCTGATGAGCAATCTTCTCCGAGGAGCCTCCTGGAGGGGTTGTGAGTGGTTGATATGTGCTTGTTAAAATAACAGAGTTGGAAGGAAAAGCTGTGCAGCTCAACCTCTGTGGTACATGGAGAAAACACAAGTTGTGTTGAGAATGGAAACGATTAACCATTAGTTCATCAAGAGAACATTATAATAATGGATTAACTGTCCAACTCATGTTCCAGGGAAACATGCCATCCATTAGCTGGATCAGCTCTTCAGATGTGGAGAATTGCTGTTGTCTGTTTGCTATAATTGAATTGCTTTGGGTTTGGCACTGTTGGGCAATCAAAAACCACAATCTTTTCTAATTAACCAAAGCACAGTAGTCTAAACCTGACCACACACAGGACGTAAACGCAGTCTAGTTGAAAATAGTCTTGCATTGCCAGCCTTTTCTCCACAGCTCTGTGGAGTAAGGTATGGCTACACCACAGATACATTCCAGGATAGGAGAAAAAACGCTTTGTTTGCATTTCTTTAAACCAATCACAATTGTCTACGGCGGCGCTAAGCTCTGGACGCAGCGACGGTGGCTCTGCAAAATAGTCTCAAGAAGAAACTTGTTTTAGTGGAACATTTGCACCGCGCAAAAGAAAACACTGTTACACCACATACAATATGAAATGAAGCTAACTGTTCACACAATACAGTAACGTGAGCTATTTCAGTTAGCTGTATACATGGTATAATTCCCTCAAAGCACTGGCAGACAAGTGGTTTTCTTGCTACAGGTTTATTTGAAGCTTCTTCTCCAAATCCACCGTGAAAACTAAACACACAGTATAATGAGAAAATAAAGACCACATTAGCTTAATATGAACATACAATGACATGCACAGCATGTAAATAACGTTCACCAAAGTAAAATACAGACACAAAACAACATACCTCGTTGGCTGCATGCTGTACACAAGGGAATTGAGGTTTCCTTAGATCGCTGACATCCGCTATATCAATCTTAAACTTTATCGGAGCATTAAATTGCTGCTTTGCTTGCTGTTAGCTTGCCGACTCTCTCACTCACAAGCGTCCCAAAAGGCCTTGCGGAGATTTCAAAATAAAAGCACTTTACTCTTACCAAATAAAATCACTAAATAATACTAAATGCAATTTATATAATTCTAAATTATGACATTGGTTGAAAACAAATTATATATTATTACAATGTAATTGCAACAATTACACATGGTTAAATCTCATTTGCTCTTACCAGTGTATCTCTGTGTATCTCTGTGTGTCCACAGCAATCCCACCCAAAACTAACCCAGTTAGAGAGGAAATGCTGTAAACATATTATTTGTAAATCTTTACAATCATTCCCCCAAAGAACCAAGCAGGCCTGCTTTGTTGCACCATCTAAATTTTCTTTGAAGGTGCCCTGTCACACAAAACCGTTTTTACTTGTATTTTTTGAAATATGTTAAGTCCATATGTGTTTGTGTTATGTCGTGAATGTGAAAATGAACTGCTACCTCCTCTGTCAGCTCTAGCCACTTAAAAGAAATAAGCAGAGAAATCAGGCCAATTTCAAAAGCTGGTCAGTCTGACATGTTGCCTGAGCTCATTACTATTCATGAGCTCGCCCAGTTGCACTGGGTAAAGGATGCTGATAGTCAGGCTCTCATTAGCTAGCTGTTAGCCAATCAGAGTCAAGCAGCTTAGCTCGTTGAATATTAATGAGAACTGGCAGAAATCGAGCTGAGTCTTCCTGCAGGCTACCTATACCACACTAGAATGGCTTGAAACAAGGTAACCAAGGCATTTTTTCCACAATTTTATTTTACAGAGTCCATGGTAGAACTTCAGACATTACCACAAAGTAATGAAATATGTGTGGCAGGGCACCTTTAAAACTTGACATTTTCAGCATGTACCTTTCTATCTGGAAAGCTGTTGTTGTTGTTGTCTCCCTTAGCTAATGGAGAGGTAACACACAGAGAGCAGAAGCGAAGGGGCAAAGCCTGACATTGCGCCGGATGTGAGGCTTTATCCTGGAAATGTACTTCCATTGATCCAAAAGGTAAAACAATCCTTGCAGCGATTATGTTTTTGTATTAGGCAAAACCATTTAGTAGAACATGTAATTTCAGGAGACAGGGTTGTACAGCCATAGTTGTGTTTACATGATACTATATCACTTTTGTGCTAATTATGTTTTCATAAAGAACTTTTCTATTCCTAAAGAACAATTTTACTCACTCTAAATGAAAAATGCCGGTCTGAAACACATCAATATGTGGATTTCTATAGTGCTGTCAAGCTGTTTTCTTATCAGTGCAAAAAGAGTCCTTTAAGCTTCAGAGTGTGTTTGAGAAATGGCATTAGCTCTGTGGCTTTGTCACAATCAGATTACTTTTAAGATTGAGAGCTGGAGGCATTTTGTCTGATGCTGATGCAATTTGTGGACGTTCACCGAAACTGTGTTGGACAGGATGCATCCACTGGACCACTGCGTATAGATGTGGGTAGGCTTTGTATAATTTCAGTTTGCCGATGTGACGTTGAATGGAGGTAAAGTGTGTCGAGCCTGTGAAAGGGACCACGTACGAGCTTGCCGATAGAAAGAGCAAATGTGTTTGCACACACAGTGGGACCTTTCCAGTCAGTTTAATCAGAGAAAACCAATGTAGAGGAACTTGTACAAATGCTTACACTCATTCATATGTACTCTAGTTGCACATGTGCCTGCACACCACAAAAATGGCATTAATGGAAAATGAAGAGTGTGATTGATGTGAGTGTTAAATGTTTTACCTCCTGTAACCCATATCTTAAAAGTCATGGGAAATTGAACACAGTTGGCCCGCCTTGTTCCATCCAAAGAGGTCAAGCTAGACTGACCTTCCCCCCCCCCCCCCCCATTCAGGTCTAATCTCAACTTTCCTCCATGCGTAATGTGTATCACGCTAGATGAGAACATTGAACAAGGTTTGAGTAGTGTTCAGGTAAAAAGTGATTGCTCACAGTTTGAAGGATTACTTTTTGCTGGAAGTGATTGTGATGTAATTTCACTGGCAGAATTTTAAGCTACTGACAGATGCTATAGTGCGTTTGAATGTACTATAGTTGTGGAGACCAAAACATAGCTAAAAGTGAGTGTCATTTTGGACAAATTGGTCGGGTTGCCAATAACGTAACTTCAAATCAATTCTAATGTTGCTCTGTGTCTGCTAGATACGTAAATAGGCAACTACTAACAAATTAGCATAACAACTTTATGTGGTGATAACTAGGGTTGGGCAGTTTAACGGTGCCCAACCAATGAATCTGTGTTAACGATTCTGATTCCAATTCTGCCTTTCGATACCGGTTCTTATCGATTCTTGATTCCGATTCTTTGAGGGGTGGCGTTGAAACAGGTCATGCTTATTTTCACAAATAAGAGGAAAGTTTTATTTTGATTCAGTGGTGGTTTGCAGTTTTACAGGGCTTTTTCAATGTAAAATAAAGCCACACTAGAGCGCTGCTTACTGTGCTCCAAGGCTGCAACACAACAAGCGCCTGGCTGCTTTGGAAACCAAAACTTGCGCATATTAAATCGGGAAGCAATGATCGGATTTCAAACCAAATCCTCTAAGTGATTCCAAACGATTCCAATAAAGAAACTATTCTACTGGAATCATAATTTTTTAAACAATTCCAAGTAGGAATCGGTTCTCGATGCCCAACCCTAGTGATAACGTGCCAAAGTTGAGTTTAGCAAAAGTGTGATTACGCTCCTTTTTTAGACTAAAGCTTTCTTTGTGTGTAGACCTGTTCTTTTAAACTGTCTAATATTAGATATTATGGTTTTAGAGGTTATGAGCTTGGTAAAGCACTGGCCTGGGTAAAGCATCTCTTTTTATAAAATGATTAGCATTTGTGCTATTTCCCCAAAAGACACCTGAGAACAAACTATGCATTTTTAATAGATACTTTGACTCGGAGCATGTAGATGCCATATCTTTCTTGGATTATACCCAAATTATTCAGAGTAAACCAGAAAATATATTTAATAAATGCATGAAAAGGGGCACATCTGATTGTTTCTTCCAATAACAATAAGTGGAGCAATGGTTTCCCTACAGCTGCAGTTTCATAGTGATTGAAATTAGCTCAGTAATCTTGTTAAAGAGCAATGTGCAGGTTGAATTCATAACTGAATTAATACTTAATATTGTCTGAAGAGGTCTTTTAAAAACATATAAGTATAAATTGCTGTTACACAAACCCTAGAGCAGAAATTTTGATGAAAAGGTGCCCATTTTAAGCTAGGTTCTGAAATACGCCTTTCCCGCTAGCAATGCGTCATATGACGTAGGCAGAGGCAAACAATAGGTTGTGCTCCCGCTGCGCTTCTCACTCTACAGTGGTGTGTGTGTGAGAGAGAGAGAGAGATATAGAGAAAGTTTTAGATAAGTCAAGTCAAGTCATAATGGTCAATTATTGTGTTTTGTGCTGGTTGCACAAATTCCAGCCTGTCTGGAAATCGTGTCCATCATTTTCCTTGTAGGAAAAGCAAGGTTTTTCGTTTTTGGGTGCGTTTTGTGCAGGTGAAGAGAGCAGACTTCACTGCCGCGTCTGTCACCCCACATTCGGTCGTTTGTGGCGCTCATTTCACTCCGGAGAGTTATAGACCTGGAGATTTGTTGGAGTCTCGGATGGGATTTCGGAGTAAGGACCATGTGAGGCTGATTACCGATGCTGTTCCCTCGGTGCACTCGATGGAATCAAGTCCACCACCATCAACGCTTTCACTTGAATCTGGCGCGGACAAGACTGGAGGACCAAGTGCTGGCACTTGCAGAAATTCCATGCACCGCAAAAGAGCTCTTAGCAGAGTAAGTCTTACTTTTAATTCTTTTAACTCTTAATTTGGCTGATTTCGTAATGTTTTAGTCTAATAATTTCAGAATAAAGAAGTGATTTTAGCGTGTATGTATTGGGCAATCCACCATCTAACTAGTAACATAGCTACATGTTGGTTGGCTATTGCATTAGCAAACATTTGGTAGCTGATTATTTGATGCTCAACGGGAGGAACCGAGGGGAAGCCTGCCTCTGTGTCGCCTTGAAAAGGGAGTTTTTCATCGCCACTGTCGCACTAAATGCTTGCTCTTGGGGGAATTACTAGAATTGTTGTCTTTGTAAATTATAGTGTGGTCTAGACCTCTCTATTTGTAAAGTGTCTTGAGATAACTCTTGTTATGATGTATTAAAGTTGATAAAGATGAGACTTTATTGATTTCTTTTCTTTTTACGTTTATCTGGTGGTGAAATTAACAAGCAATTGACTGCCAAGTCAAACTTCCAAAAATAATGCAAAAGTAGTGTAAAGCATTACAATTCAGAGACAGTAATATTGTAATATAACTAATTACTCTCAAATGACAGTAACTTGTAATCTATAATGAACTACATTTTGAAAGTAACTTACCCAACATGGCTAGTGACTATCAATGAAATTATGAATACATTTTATACAACAAGGCACTTTGTGATTGTGTGTTCATTTTGTGAAAAAATATATTTATTGATTGCCTCCCATATGGGGCCATTGGAAGCCTCTGTATGTCCCTCCTTCCTCTGTAAACTGCCTCCTGACTGCAGCTACAACACAAGCTGGTATCGCCTTCCTGATCTCCCTGCCCAGAAACCCATATGCCCATTGGACCACCTGCCTGTAGGCTGTGTATCGGAATTGCCTAGAGAATGATACGGGTGCATTGTTGATATTGATAATCCTGTTAACATAGTCAATATGATCAAGAGTGATAGACTTATTTGATGTAACATTTTCAGTTATTTTCAATCCATAAAGCTATGTATGCACAATTGTAGTTAATAAATCTGCTAAACTCTCATCAATAATGCACATTAGATTAAATTAGATTCAACTTTGTCATTGTGCAGAGTACAAGTACAAAGACAACAAAATGCAGTTTGCGTCCAACCAGAAGTGCAAAAAAAGCATAAATGTGGCTATGTAATGAACAACATGTAATATGTGCAATGTATTAGGAGTAATATAGTAAGAATAACAGATATATGCAGGGTATTAACAGAATATATTATAAGAAAAACCAAATAAATATGGATATTCAGTATGAACCATGTAGACAGATATGTGCAGTGTGGTAACCGTAACATTGTAGTGCAGAAACCGTAACGTAAGAATAAGTGTACTGTATGTGCAGGAGGAATAGTATGAAGAGCAGTAGAATATGGCTATATATAAGTAGTTACAGTATGTACATTAATTTTGATACAGTTTATTTGTGTAGAAAACTGACGACTATAATAGAAGTGTATAATAATATAATAGTGTTATAAATGAGTCTTGTCTAAACATACTCTGGTCTGTTGGCTTGGAGAGGGCCATACTCCTGCCTGAAGTTGAGGTATGCTACCTGCAGCGAGAACGGGTTGAGGCAGCAGGCATCAAAGCCGGGATGGAGCATCAGGCAGGTAATGTCCGTGGCCGGGACTAAACCCTCAACTAGCGCCCAGTAGGCATCCACCTCTCGACAACACATGCTGTCCACCGCCGACGCCATAGCCTCACAATGTCCGCACAAGCACCTAGCCAACAAAACGATTATGTGCTAGTGCTAACCTGCTTGGATGGACTGCATAGTCCCTGTCTCAGCGTTAAAATCTTAGATTGTAGATTATCACAATACAAAACGTTGCTGGCTTAAATTAAGACAATCTATATGTATGTTTAATCTAAAACAAGGTCGAAAGTATGTTTGCTAAAACAGATATATTGTATAACACCAATATACTAGCCTAGATGAACCAGCGTTAGCCACCGTGCTACACTAACTCACCAAGTCACTTGCCCTATTCACCACTGGTTTTGTTGACACCACAACTCTACATCTCTCCTCTGCCCATTATTCCTCCCCCTGATCTCCCCCTGACCTCTATCTCGCCTAGGAGGCTCATAATTATAGGCCGGTGGGCCATCGTAGGCATGCTCGTCGACGTTGGAGAGCTCGGTTTCTTCATCCACGTCCATTGTAATTTGAGCATGAACTTGACCAGACTCCCTCGCGCTACGTCACTTCCGGTCAGTGATAGATAGATGCGGAAGTTATTTTATCACAATTTTATCTCAAAATATCATTTATGGCGGTTATATATTCCTCCAGTTTTGAAAATATAGTTGTTTATCATTAATATACACTATGCTGTATAGGAGTGTCCAACCTGCACATTGCTCTTTAAAGCTGCTGGTCATTTTGCAGTTTGAAGAAAAGAAGACAGTCTTCATCTCACCATCCAATGTTCCCATGGTCTGTCAGCTAAATGTGAATGAACTGTAATGGGCTAAGGAGGTGGATTGAATCCCATCATAAGGGCAGAGCAGTAAGTCACAGCAGTGCGAGAAAGAAGGGATGATCAATTGTGGCTTCTTGCCAGAGATATGGGCTGTTTATTCACAGAGAGGGGAAATAAGATAGGTCTCGAGATAGGCTGGAGGAGACACAAAAACACTCTGAGGTAATCTGATTTTACCCACATTTTTTAATGTGGGAGATTTTTTTTTTTTTTTAATAGAGAAAGCCTTTAAGCCAGTGTCTTTGACCTGACTGCAATGTGATTTCCTCACATTCTGAAATATTGAGATCACTCTAAGGGATAATACACGGAAAGTTGCAAGTTCCAATTGTAATGGATGAGCGTTCCTTGATTTTAAAGTCCAGATTCACACAAATGTCATCCATCTCCCCTATGAAATTAAATTAGTGTGGTGCTCACTAAACTATTTATCTATTTTTTTTTTCTCCATTTGTTACATAAATAACCCAAGCTCTAAGCTTTAGCAAAGCCTCTCTGGCGCATTATGGAAGCATATTGATGATCGATTTGAGAGAGTACAAAACAAATTGAAATTCTCAGTCTGAAAGTTTGTTTGTTTATTTAGGCTTCTCATTAGCTCCTGCATTGCATTCTTCCTGGAAGTCATGTCTTTGAGAGCGCAAAGGACCCGGGTTTGTTAGAGCAGAATTTGATTTGTGAGCGAGGGAGGATAGAATTGTGTAAGGGATGATTTGAGAATCCAAGAAGAATTTTTAACTACATGTGGAGTCATTAACGAGGAATCTCACGCTCCTGATGATCAAAGTTGCTCATGCTCACTTTTGGCAGTCTGAATCCCCTGAGCGCAAACTCAGACAGAGCAGAATGTCACCTGTTCAATTTGACATGAAAGTAAAGGGTCATCCTGTCAAACCCTTCTCTCTAATGTCAAAATAAAATCTGGGGCAATGGGTTTTTTTTAAAGGAGAATTCTGGAGCAAAATGAACCTAGGGGTTTTTACATTTAGGGACCTTCATTATGCTACTGTTGAAGTGTGGTGATATTTTGAGCCTTTTTAGTGGTACAAAAATAGTGATTTTTATTTTTACTTTCGCTGTGCCCCGAATACTAGCGTTGTAAGCTAATCAGCGGTCCACGCTAGCTTGTTTCAAGCTACAAACACATTCGATTAGCATGAAAACATGTCCCAGAGAAGGACCGAGTTGGTACACATCTGTGATTAACCCCTAGGTTTGTTTTGCACCAGAAAAAATACTTAAATCACATTCAATTTGCCTGAAAATAATCTAGTTTTTAAGCTATTATGTCAGAGTGATTTTGAGAGTCAAATTCATTTAAAAGCCGTTACTAGCTATATATACACAGTGAGGAAAATAAGTATTTGAACACCCTGCTATTTTGCAAGTTCTCCCACTTGGAAATCATGGAGGGGTCTGAAATTGTCATCGTAGGTGCATGTCCACTGTGAGAGACATAATCTAAAAACAAAAATCCAGAAATCACAATGTATGATTTTTTAACTATTTATTTGTATGATACAGCTGCAAATAAGTATTTGAACACCTGTCTATCAGCTAGAATTCTGACCCTCGAAGACCTGTTAGTCTACCTTTAAAATGTCCACCTCCACTCCATTTATTATCCTAAATTAGATGTACCTCTTTGAGGTCGTTAGCTGCATAAAGACACATGTCCACCCCATACAATCAGTAAGAATCCAACTACTAACATGGCCAAGACCAAAGAGCTGTCCAAAGACACTAGAGTCAAAATTGTACACCTCCACAAGGCTGGAAAGGGCTACGGGGAAATTGCCAAGCAGTTTGGTGAAAAAAGGTCCACTGTTGGAGCAATCATTAGAAAATGGAAGAAGCTAAACATGACTGTCAATCTCCCTCGGACTGGGGCTCCATGCAAGATCTCACCTCGTGGGGTCTCAATGATACTAAGAAAGGTGAGAAATCAGCCCAGGACTACACGGGAGGAGCTGGTCAATGACCTGAAAAGAGCTGGGACCACCGTTTCCAAGGTTACTGTTGGTAATACACTAAGACGTCATGGTTCGAAATCATGCATGGCACGGAAGGTTCCCCTGCTTAAACCAGCACATGTCAAGGCCCGTCTTAAGTTTGCCAATCACCATTTGGATGATCCAGAGGAGTCATGGGAGAAAGTCATGTGGTCAGATGAGACCAAAATAGAACTTTTTGGTCATAATTCCACTAACCGTGTTTGGAGGAAGAAGAATGATGAGTACCATCCCAAGAACACCATCCCTACTGTGAAGCATGGGGGTGGTAGCATCATGCTTTGGGGGTGTTTTTCTGCACATGGGACAGGGCGACTGCACTGTATTAAGGAGAGGATGACCGGGGCCATGTATTGCGAGATTTTGGGGAACAACCTCCTTCCCTCAGTTAGAGCATTGAAGATGGGTCGAGGCTGGGTCTTCCAACATGACAATGACCCGAAGCACACAGCCAGGATAACCAAGGAGTGGCTCTGTAAGAAGCATATCAAGGTTCTGGCGTGGCCTAGCCAGTCTCCAGACCTAAACCCAATAGAGAATCTTTGGAGGGAGCTCAAACTCCATGTTTCTCAGCGACAGCCCAGAAACCTGACTGATCTAGAGAAGATCTGTGTGGAGGAGTGGGCCAAACTCCCTCCTGCAGTGTGTGCAAACCTGGTGAAAAACTACAGGAAACGTTTGACCTCTGTAATTGCAAACAAAGGCTACTGTACCAAATATTAACATTGATTTTCTCAGGTGTTCAAATACTTATTTGCAGCTGTATCATACAAATAAATAGTTAAAAAATCATACATTGTGATTTCTGGATTTTCTTTTTTAGATTATGTCTCTCACAGTGGACATGCACCTACGATGACAATTTCAGACCCCTCCATGATTTCCAAGTGGGAGAACCTGCAAAATAGCAGGGTGTTCAAATACTTATTTTCCTCACTGTATCACAGTGTCCATGTTAAAGTCATGTTAAATTCAGTTTCTCTTCATTTTTGATTAATCATTTTAATTGAAATTGAAAAGAATTTGAAGAAAGACATTTACGAATGAGGCTCATCGTCACTGCTGAGCAGAATTCTGCCCTAAAGAAATCTAAAGAGCTTGATGTGGGGTGGTTGGGTTTACTGTGATTTGATCTGACTCCATGCGCAAGAAAACCTAATGAGTCAAACAAATACTACTACGACTAATAATAATATTTATTAGGGGCTGAGGCTTCATACAGAATAAAAAAAAATTGGATAAACGGTATGGATAAACCAACAACACGACGAAACCATACGACGATATACAATATGTTTTTTATTCCTAACCTCTCATACGACCAACAGGAGCGTTTCATAAGTTAGCCTCCCTAGCAGTGGCAGGAAATACGACCCACATCTGTCCGCATATCTAAACCACAGAATGTAACGGTCGTGGTTTTAAACACGTCTTTAATGTTATGAAATGGTCACAGTTTGGTTATGTCTAATGTTTAGCACATTTGCATGATTGAGATTGCACACTTAAATCTGATTCTGCTCTTATGAATCCATGCCTGTGTACTTTCAAATGTTGTAGCGCTCAGGTTTTGTTTTCAGCTCTCTCAATTCAGTTAGCCTACTTAAAATGAATAGAGACCTGCCAGCTAATCATTTAAGGATCTAGTGAACAAGGAAAGAGCCTCATTTTGTGCAGTCAAATAACAGAAAATGCAAATGCTGGTATAAATCAAAAGGTTATCTGGTACTAGTCCATTCAGACACATCATTTACTTTTTCTAATGATAACTACAGCTTTAGAGGTGTATTGTTGTGCCCTCAAGTGATTGTTAGGGCTCCTGCACACTGGCTGCGTGGCGTGTCCGTTTTTATTTCGGCTCCCATGTTAACAGGTTAGCGCTTGCACACTGCCTACATGACATGCACGCCTCAGGCGCGGCTTGAGCCACGGCGTGCGTGCTATTTTTCACGCGACACACAAGCGTGTTGGAAGAGTTTCCAGGCGAAATAGAATACGAAAAGATCTTTGTGTCATTTTGACACAAATACATTTAATAAATTACATTTTGATGTTTGAAAGTCTCTAGGTTTTGACATAAATGCAGATATAAATGTAATTTAAAAAAAAATAAGGGTGCCCAGATAGCTCAGTTGGTAGAGCGGGTGCCCATATATAGAGGTTTGACTCCGCCCTGAGGCCCTTTGCTGCATGTTATTCCCCCTCTCTCTCCCCTCTTTCATGTCTTCAGCTGTCCTGTCAAAAATAAAGGCCGAAAATGCCCCAAAAAAAAATCTTAAAAAAAATAAATAATCAATTGGATTCTGATAAAACAATAACATGGACTTTATCTCAGGAAAGGGAATTGAAATATAATATATATATATATATATATATATATATATATATATAGAAATATGTGTAAACAAATGTACAAACACAAAAATAGACAAAATAAAGTTGAAGAACGCACTATTATTTCATTTTATCAATGGGAAACAAATGTGTACAGATGAGGCTAGCTTCAGCAGCGCCGCGTCAGACAAGTTTCTGATGTGCAAAGACACAGAAAACGCCACGCAGCCACCACGCAACAGAAACGCCACACAGGCAGTGTGCAGGAGCCCTTAGAGTTCTGGTTTCATACCCTGCCTTCTTGCCAACGTTGCTTACAGACAACAACAACAACAACAACAACAACAGGAGTCGGGCACAGACTTCTCAGAGACAAACACAAACCAAAATGTCCTGCAGGTCTCCAGTGGGGTTTTGGTCAGTGTTCAGTATGACCGACTTCTGATGGTCCCTCTAAAACCCAGTAGGTCATGGCAGGCTACAATGTTTACCTGATTTCATAGCATATTGTTTGCTTTAAAGTTAAATGAATGCCATGGGCATTTACATGCATGTGTTAAGTTTTGAATTTTGACCCAGAACTCAGAGACAGACACAGACACACTGACAGTAGGGAAGCAGTTTAGGTGTTATTTGAACAAACTTTGAATAATCAGTGAGGAATGGTGCAGGTGGAGTGGCTCCAGGTGGGGGCGCAGCTGGAGGCAGACAGGCAGGCAGGCGTGTGGCTGGGCAGACTGAGTCTCAACGCAGATTGCGGAGAGAGTCCGGTCCTGATTCACCATGGTGTAGTACTGGGAGATGAGTGACGATGTAAGCATCGAGGAGAGCTGAATGGAGAGGCAGGCAGCGATGAGAGTGGGATGGAGAGGCAGGCAGCGATGAGAGTGGAATGGAGAGGTGAGCAGGCATCAGGAGAGCTGGTTTCAGCAGACAAGCAGCAGGTCCAGAGACAAAATCACATGAATGGTTGCAACGAACTGGCACTGAAGAGGTGAAAAGCCCGGGTAGATAACAGGTAGGTGATTAGTGGAGATGTGCTGCAGCTGAGCTGGACCAGAGCAGGAGAGAATGACCACGCCTCTCGACCTAGATTCGTTAGGCCACGCCTCTCGCCACAGCAGGTGGGAAACGCCTCTCTGTTATGAAGAAGGTGTTGGTTAATAAGCCCAAGCTTAGGACCTCCTATTTGATGACGAATTCTTAGGTGTAGTTGCTTGAATGCGTTTGCAATTGCCACAGATAGTCCGGTAAGAATGGGAGAAGAAGGAGATATCCTCAAATGATGCTTTATTAATTACCATCCACACACAATGCAAGCCACTCTGTATGAACTGAATTCAGGACTGTGAACTGACGTGTGGTTTCTGTAACATGATGGAAAGCAGAAATAACATACTTTGTCTTAATAATTATGTAATTCTCCTCTATTCATTTACATGAAACAGCTATTTAACAACACTGAACAGAAGTAGCTTACATATGAATTTGACGTATGTATTATGTGTACAGCAGTAACATATTAAGCAAATATAGAGCTTAATCCATTTTGGAAGCAAAGTTACTGCACCAAGGCCCTTTAACTGTTTGAGTTAGGTCATACACACATTAAACAAGATAAATAAGAACTGCAGGCTACATAGAGTGCATAAACTTGACCAAAACTATAGGTTTAACAGGCAGGAAATAACAGTAATATTCTTAACAGAATTATTTACTTACAGTCTCATGGACACACAGGATTTCAGCTCACAAATGCCTTGAAACAAGAAATGAAGAATGGACAAATAGCTATATCCTGCCAGCGATGCAACCTACTGAATATCACTGATACAATGACTGTTACAGCGATAGAGACTGGAATACTGGCTCCAACTGGTTACAGCCTTCTCTGATTGGTCAACACCTCAATTGGTACTTAACTCTACATAGCGGTGCAGAAACAAAACTTACAGAAACAGTCTAATTTTATTTGTCCACAAGGGGGCGCATAAGGACCATGCTAGAACTTAATGTTGACCTTTTGAACAGCCGCCCCCAACTTGAACAGAAGCAGAACAAGTTGAAACAGAAGGAAAGGTCAGCAGTCGTCACTCTCAGGCAATTTCGGGAGCATGATGAGTCGAACCACTGGTCTGGTATAAACTCTCTCCTTAACCTGCACTTGCACAGTTCTTACTTTGCCATCTGCTCCTGGAATGACTGCTATGATTTTGCCTACGGGCCATAAGGCTCTGGGAAGTTGTTGGTCAATGACCATGACAACGTCTCCAACAGAAAGATCTGCTTTGTCTTGCTGCCACTTTCATCGAGCTTGGAGAGTTGGGAGATAGTTTCGGATGAAACTGCTCCAGAACTGGTCTGCAAGGACTTGGCTTTGTCTCCATCTCCTGCGGCTAAGGAGGTCTGTACTTGAGTAGACCACCTGTGGTAAACATGAATCGGGCCGCCCCATCAACAGGCAATTGGGAGTTACAGGATCTGGATCAGCTATGTTTGATGAAACATAACCCAATGGCTTCGAGTTGATGATTCCTTCAGCTTCTATGAGCACAGTCCTTAAGACCACCTCTGTGACAGTCTGGGATCCAGGGACTGTATGCAGAGCTGATTTAATGGACCGGATCGCCCTCTCCCATGAACCGTCAAAATGAGGTGCATTGGGTGGGTTGAGGCGGAACAGAATCTGGTGAGTGGCCAGCTGACACTTCAGTTCTGGCTCGAGAGCAGAAAAGGCTTCCTGTAGTTCGGAACTGCCACCTTTGAAGTTTGATCCTTGATCTGATATGATCTCATAGGGTTTTCCTCGACGAGCCACAAACCTGCGTAGTGACATCAGAAACGAATCAGTGTCCATATTTGCCAACAGGTCCAAATGTACAGTGCGCGTCGTTAGACATTTGTACACGATGCCCCATCTCTTTTCGGTCCGTCTACCGATTTTGACCAGGAATGGACCAAAACAGTCCTTCCCTGTCGAGTAGAAGGCAGGTCGATACAGACGTAGGCTGGATGGAGGCAAATCCGCCATTTTGGGGATCACTGGCTTTGCCCTCCATTTTTGACATTCAACGCAGCTGTGTTGGTGTTTATGGACCGCTTCTCTCCCTCTTAAAATCCAGTACCTCCTTCTCAGCTCCGCAAACACTCGCTCTGGACCCGGATGACAAAGCTGACTGTCAAAGTCTCTAATAATGAGTTTTGTGATGGCATGTTGTGGACTCAGTACGATGGGGTGCAGAACGTCTTCGTCAATATGATCACATCTGCGAAGTCGCCCTCCCACACGGACTAATTGAACTTGATGATCAAACTCTGGTGACAGGTTCAGCAGTCTGCTAGTTGAGGATACAGATTTGCCTCCTGACAGCTGCACAAACTCTTCTGGAAAGCTTTCTCTCTGAGCCTGTCTAATGAGGGAGTGTTCTGCATCCTTATAGTCATCTGCAGTTGGAATAAATGTGATGTCAGCCGCCCCATGACACGCTTTCACTGTAGCTTCCACAAGCTGTTTAAAGGTCCTGAATTTGCTGGCATCAGGCAGTGTTTGGCTTGTATCCAATGCAATGTGTCCACAGAAGTTAGTCTTACGTAGCTCTTCTGGTTCGTCACAGGTAGACACATCAGGGGTGACTGGCCAGGTAGACTCGGGCTGCTTTAAGAAAGAGGGCCCCCGGCTCCAGCGGTTGTCCGCCTTAATCTGTGATAGTGTTCTCCCTCGAGTGATGTCGTCAGCTGGATTCTCGGCAGATGGGACATAGCGCCATGCTTGGTGGTCTGTTAAATCTTGGATGTCTGCCACTCTGGTATCAACAAACACCTTGTATCGGCATGATTCAGATACAAGCCACTTCAGGACAGTAGTGGAATCAGTCCAGTACGTCACACAGCTAATGGTCAGAGTGAGCTCTCTTTGCAAAACCATTCCGAGCTGTGCTCCACTGTGAGCAGCACATAGTTCGAGGCGTGGGATAGATTGTTGGCACTTTGGTGCTACTCTGGATCTGGATGCCATGAAAGCCACCTGGATCTGTCCTTCAGTGTTCTCAGAGCGGCGATAAGCTACTGCCCCATAGGCTCTCTCTGAAGCATCTGAGAAGACATGTATGCTGTAATTGCAGTGTGAGGAATTTGTCGGGGAGTGGATATAGCATCTTGGGAGTGAAATATCAGGTAGCTCCTTCAGTTCACTCTCCCACTTATACCATGACTGGAGAAGGTCTTATGGGAGAAGTGGATCATCCCAGTCTCACTTTTTGACACTGAACAGAAGTAGCTTACATATGAATTTGACGTATGTATTATGTGTACAGCAGTAACATATTAAGCAAATATAGAGCTTAATCCATTTTGGAAGCAAAGTTACTGCACCAAGGCCCTTTAACTGTTTGAGTTAGGCCATACACACATTAAACAAGATAAATAAGAACTGCAGGCTACATAGAGTGCATAAACTTGACCAAAACTATAGGTTTAACAGGCAGGAAATAACAGTAATATTCTTAACAGAATTATTTACTTACAGTCTCATGGACACACAGGATTTCAGATCACAAATGCCTTGAAACAAGAAATGAAGAATGGACAAATAGCTATATCCTGCCAGCGATGCAACCTACTGAATATCACTGATACAATGACTGCTACAGCGATAGAGACTGGAATACTGGCTCCAACTGGTTACAGCCTTCTCTGATTGGTCAACACCTCAATTGGTACTTAACTCTACATAGCGGTGCAGAAACGAAACTTACAGAAACAGTCTAATTTTATTTGTCCACAAGGGGGCGCATAAGGACCATGCTAGAACTTAATGTTGACCTTTTGAACACTCTCCCTGCAGCAGGTAATGACAAACACACAGACAACAAACACAGGGAAAAAGGGAAAAGGAAAACAGGCAGGACAGGGAAACAGACACCGACCCATGACAGCATGCATAAATACATGTAGGTCTTGTGAGGGTAAGAGTAATGCAATCACATCAGTAATGTAATTACAGTAATGCAGAACACCTTCAATGTAATGAGATCAACGTGAATTTGGATTTTTATTTATTATCACATCTAGGTACATTTAATAAAGGGCTTTATGTGTGTTTTTTTTAAGATTTCACAAAATGTAGCTTCAACTTACTTTAACATAATAATGTAACTTTTACACTTTCTTAAATTACATAGAGCCTTAAAATGCAGGTTTAGAAAACCATCTTTGTGACTGTGGATCACATTTTCACAGGAAAGCAAATTCTCTTAGATACTGTCTTAGATACTGTATGCTCTCAGTAAAACAGACTCAAAACCCACAAGAGGAAAGTCAAAAACAGGTGTGCAAAATTGCTTAATAGCAAAGAATTGCTTTAATGTTCCTATTGCTGTGGTAGAATTGGAAAACACAGAAAGCAAGAGTCAATAAAAGTACATATGCAAATATGGCAAGCTTGCAGTGAGACTATTATTGCCTGTGTGAAACAGTTATTGATTTGAAAATGAATGTTTTCCTCATTTCTCAGTATTATCTTGGCATTTGGTAACTTGCGGGAAAATCAAATGGGAGCAATAAAACCATAATTTATTACAGGAAGGCCAATAGGGGAGAAAGTGATGACACAGTATTTAATCTATGATCATGTGGGATTATACAGAAATATTTCGCATAGCATTATTTGTTTTCACTCCACACATAAATAGCTTATTTTAAATATGTCATAATTAAACTCATTTTAAATATTTGTTGATTGTGGATTACAGTATGCACTTCCGGAATTAGCACTCTGTGACACACCTGCGTTCATTTAGTTGTTTTTTCCCCTCCGTCAGGGCAGGTGAGAACGCGACAATCGCACTCGGACCAAACAAGCGTACCGAGACCTGCTTGATGAGGTGGTCTCGGTACGCTTTGAATCCAACTCTGGGAACGTGATCCCACCTCGAACCACATCAACTATACATACTCCGCAAGTCTGAGCTAAATGTCTCCTGTAGTCAAGTGTGCTGTGCAATCTGCAAGGAGGCAGAACATGAAAACTGTAGCAGCTTGCAGTGTTTCTCTCACAGAATTAGACTGCGGTCAAGCTCGCCCTCTGTCACTCGCATCTCCGTGGTCAAACGTGCTAAAATTGGAGACAGACGCCTGCAGCGAATAGTCGAAACAATGTCTGATTATTTAAATGAAATGAGCTGGTTTGACCATGGGGATGCAATAAATATGCACTAGTCCAGAACACAGGACCTTCTTCCTGTATTTACCTTCTTGCTGTTGCCACAGAAACGTCTGACAAAGAAGCGGAAAGAATGTTCTTACGTGATTTGTAATTACGCATTTTGGTACAATTGGATTTTCCAAGTGTGAAACGAAACCGGACCAAGGGGAAACCGCTCCAAGTTTACAAACTCATGAACCGATTTGAACCAGAGAAAAAAAAAAAATGGTGTTAAAACGCCTCATGGAGTTTCAGTTGAATCGCACTAAAGTTGTTTTTTCTCCTTGGTGCGGTCTGTTTGGGCAGGTGTGAATGTAGCAATTGCACTGAACTCAAATGAACCGAACTACTGATGTGACAGCACCCTTAAATGACATCTGGATGTGACAAGCATACTGCTGTTGCCTAAAAACTATATTAGACCAGTGTGTAGTTCCCGGGTAGCTTTGAATGTCTGCAACAGGGCACCATGGAAACTTTAATAATAATAATAATAATAATAATAATAATACATTTTATTTGTATTGCACTTTACATTTCATCAATCTCAAAGTGCTACAGAGCATATAATATTGCAATTTACTAAAAGAAAAATATAAATATCAAGGTTAATAAAAATAGTTTAAGAGGAAAACCTATAAAACCCATTTAGTAAAAAGCTTTCTACATTTTAACATCCAAGATACAGTACATAACAATAGGCTGGGAATTTTATTTAATCAGTTATGCATAGAGTAAAGTCTGTCCCAAGAGCAGCAGCACTGTTACTTGCTCTTGCATGAAAAAAGAGGCTAATATCAAACACGAAAAATGTACATAGACTTTCACAATGAAGACCATAGAAACAATTCCCTGGAGTAACTGGAGCTGGAAGAAGTGTAATGGAGAGCATAAAGCAAGCCTTATATATATATATATATATATATATATATATATATATATATATATATATATATATATATATATATATATATACACTTAGCCTCCTTTTTTGTAACATTCTATTTATTTGCATTTTCAAAATAAACAAACAAACAAACAAACAAACAGGGCTCAGATGCAGCTATTGCCAGTTGTTACAGTCATACTTAGTACAGCGGTAGGAGGAAAGGTTGTTGATACAGGAACACAATTAGTTTACTGTATTTTAGCTTTTTCAAAATGAGTTAGGAATGGGTTCCAAGAACGGGAAAACATGTCCCTTTAACTAGTGCGGAGTCTTTCCATTTGTATTATGGAAAGCATATCAGTGATCCATACTTGAAAGGAGGGAGGAGGGAGACTTTGATTTCTTCAATATTAGTCTCTTGGCAACTATCAATCCCAGTTCCAATGGTTGCCGCATTATAGTTGGAATTGCCCTTGTTATTTGTGAGCAGCCAAAAATAGCAAGTCCAGGCTCGGGCTGAAGGGGCCTCTGATATTCTTTAGAGTACCAGTCAAATATTTTAGACCAAAAGTTTACCAATGAGGAGCAAGACCAAAAAGCATGGAACAGTGTACCCTCGGACACAGTACATCTGTCACACACTGGGGAAACTGAGGGATATATTCTATGTAATCGGACTTTGGAATAGTGTAAGCGATGGACAATCTTAAATTGAATTAATTGGTGTCTGCTGTTTATAGAGCAGGAATTGCTATTATACAAACAGGTGTTCCACATGGATTCAGATAGTTCCACACCCAACTCTTCTTTCCAAGTATCCCTAGTTTTCACAGTGTGCGCAACAACACAGTCATCAAATAGACGTACAATTCTCGAAATAAGACTTGGAGGAAGGATGGCTTTTACAAATATCATAAATTTCATGCTCCAGCGGTAGATTTTGAAAATCTTCAATTTTTGATTGGGTGTAATGCCTAACCTGCAAATACCGAAAGAAATGAGAATTAGAGAGATTATATTTTCCTTTCAGTTGGTTGAATGATGCAAATTTACCGTCAATGTACAGATTATTAAGTGAGACCAAGCCCTTCTTTCTCCAGTCATGGTACGATATGTCATGCCAGGGAAGCAGAAAACTATGGTTAAAGCATATAGGTGTTTGTACTGATGTATTTGGTAGTTTTAGAAAGCACCTAGCCTGGTTTAAAATTCTTAATGACTGTTTTACCACAAAGCGTAAATTCTTATAGGACTCTGGCTTTTTAAACTTGGAAAATAAGATAGCTGGCAATGAAGAGTTATTCACAGAGTTGGCCTCCATTTTAAGCCACAAAGGGGTTGCAAGCGTCTGATTATCCAAGGATCCCTGTTGCCAGAACATTAATGCCCTAATATTGGCAGCCCAGTAATAGTGTTTAAATACAGGCAGGTCCAGGTCTAGTCTAGACTTCTGCAGGTGTGCCTTTGAAATCCTGGCATTTTTGCCATTCCAAATATAGGACAGGATAGTTGAGTCCAAGTCTTTAAAAAAGGCTGCGGTGAGATAAATGGGGAGATTTTGACATAAATATAAAATTTTTGGAAGGGAGATCATTTTAATTGAATTTATGCGTCCGATCATTGATAAGGGAAGAATTTTCCAACATTCAATATTTTGCTTTAATTTTGAAATAAATTCTGCAAAATTTAATTTAAATATTCGTTTTGGATCCTTAGGTCTAGTCAGACCAAGGTAGGTTAAATGATCATTAACTATTTTGAATGGGATACTTTGTAAAAAAACCTGGTGAATTGAGTTGATTGTGTACCCTGATAGTTTAACAAAAGACTCGATCAACTCGAGAAGAGGGGTAACTGATTTTTCAGCATTGCATAAATACAATATTACGTCATCAGCATATAAACTGACAAGCGTCTCCACCCCTTCAACCTGAAGCCCCTTCACCTGTGGGTGCTCTCTTATTGTTACAGCAAGAGGCTCCAGTGCAATAGCAAAGAGCGCCGGAGACAATGGACAGCCTTGCTGAACTGAGCGTTGCAAAAAAAAAGGGGGCTGACCAATCACCATTTGTCAGAACAGAACAGCACGGTTTTGCATATATCAGTTTCACCCAAGAGATAAAAGTTTCCCCGAATCCAAACCTGCGCAGTGACTCAAACATATAAGGCCACTCGACCTGATCAAAAGCTTTGTGTGCGTCAAGGGACAAAATAGAAGCTCCATTAGTGCCACTAAAATCAGAGTAAATAGTATTGAGCAGCTGCCTGACATTAGAAAAGGAGAGTCTGCCAGGGATGAACCCTGTCTGGTCAAGATGGATGATAGAAGCCAGATATTTGTTCAATCTAGTAGCCAGGATTTTAGTTATTACTTTACGATCAAAGTTTTGAAGCGCAATTGGCCTAAAACTTGCAGGGTCGGTTTCGTCTCTGCCCTTTTTTAAAATTAGAGAAATGTTTGCTTCATAAAGCTCATCCTGAGCATAAGTGGTGAAAGAATATCACAAAATCTCTTATAGAATTCTGCGCTGTAACCATCAGGCCCAGCAGCCTTGCCTGATGGAAATGACTTTATGGCGTTAATGACTTCCTGCAGTGTAAAGTCTAAATCAAGACATTTTGCAGCAGCATCTCTCAATTTGGGCAATGATATAGAGTCAAAGAAATCATTCAGATTGGATTGCGAAACATTATGTTTGGAAGAGTAAAGCTCAGAACAGAATTCACTAAAACAATGGTTTATGTCAGAAGGATTGGTTAGATGAATGTCTTTGTTAGACTTAATTCCACAAATTGTTCTTGAAGCCTGGGCACTTTAAAGCTGTTGCGCTAACAATTTACCAGGTTTATCCCCAAGCTCAAAGTGTTTCTGCTTCAATTTCAAAAGTAAGTTCTTAACTTGGTCACTCATAATATCATTGTATTCATATTTGAACTTCAATATCTCTTTATAGTGATCCGGTGATTTAGAATTTTAATAAGTTCTTTCCAAAATGGTAAGAGCGTTGTTAATTTCAAGTAGCCTCATCTCTCTCTTTTTTTTAATGGCTGAGGTGTAGGAGATTATATCACCACGCAAAACGACTTTTAATGTTTCCCATAGGGTCAAGTCAGACACTTCACCATTATCATTCAATTCTATAAAATCTTTCAATTTAGAGGTTGTATTCTTGACAAAGTCGTCATCACTTTGAAGGTTTGGGTTAAAGCGCCAACAATAAGTCTGTTTGGGAGGTAAATATTTAATGATATTGCTAAGGGGCTGTGATCAGAAATCAGAATATTGTGGTATTTGGAATTGGTGATTTGAGAATTAAGGTTAGAGCTAGTCAAAAAGTAATCAATCCTACTGTAGGATTTGTGAACATTTGAATAGAGTGAGTAGTCTTTGCTTGTAGGATGCTGAATCCTCCAAATGTCCGCTAGATTCCTAGTTTTCAAAAGGTTGTTTAGAAGCTTTACAGATGCGGTTTCAGGTGCTGATCGTGTAGATAATCTATCTAAGAAAGGATCTAGATAGCAATTAAAATCCCTGGCTATTATTATGTTTGAGTCACTATCGTCTGGAAGCAGATCAAAAACCTTTCTGAAAAATTTGGGCTCATCCGTATTCGGACCATATATATTAAGCAAGGTTAATGAGAACGAGTTTATCGTACCAGAGACCACTAAATATCTACCAAGAGGGTCATTGTTAACAGAGGTTACCTGGAATGGGATATTTTTTCGAAACAATATTGCCACACCACGGGCATGCGAGGTAAATGATGATTGATATATCTGAGATACCCAATTGCATTTCAACCTATGTTGCATAGTTGTTTTGATATCGGTCTCTTGCAAAAAAATTATATCCGCAGAAAGAGATTTCAGGTGTTTAAAAACTTCCCCCTTTTGACTGGACTACCAAGCCCTTTCACGTTCCATGAAATCAGTTGTAAATCTTTGCCTCCTACATGCATTTTACCTTGTACTTGAGTCATTTTGAAAAAATGCGAAAAAATACAAATGCTGTTGCAATACCGAATGCAAGTGAGTAAGACATGTGCATCTGAGCCAAACAAGAACAGCAATACAGACCCACAACCATCCCACCTCCCTCACTTCCGCGTCCCCCTCTTGTTCAAAACAGGAGCTGCTGGGCAAATAGTAGGCCAGACCCGGGTAGCGCCCTCCACCACAACGAAATCATAAGTTTGAAAATTGAAAGCTAGTAACACACCTTGAATAAAAAGTAATAAATGACCATCACATTTTTTTAACCATCTGCCGAAGCGCTACGTTCCTGCAATGAACAAGCCGCCTCAGCTGCCGCTGGATCGTTGAAAACCTCCGGAGTATTCTTCTCCTCATCCCAGTAAACATGAAGCCTGGCTGGGTAGCGCAGGCGATGCTTGACTCCTCCGTCTCTCAGGGCTTTCATCACGTCTCGGAAAGCACGGCGCTGGCTTATCACTTCACTAGTATAATCACGGAAGATCAGAACTTTGTTTCCCTTGTACTCCATTGATTGCATCCTGCTGAGGCGTAGAATATGCTCCTTCACCTGAAAATGATGAATGCGAGCCATGATGGTGCGCGGCTGCCGCCTGCCGCTGATTTGGACTGCAGAGAGCGATGCGCACGATCAACTTTCACTGGATGTGGAAAGTGCTGTTTACCCAGCAGTTCAGGAATAAGTTTGGAAACAAAATCAGTTGGTTTTCCTTCTTCTGATCTTATTTTATACCAGCAATCTTGATGTTGTGTCTGCGGGACCGTGCCTCTAAATCTAGTAGCTTGGCTTGAAGCTGACTGGCGTACTTTGTTAAATCTTCACATTTGGTTTCAAGCACTTCCACACACTCTTCAAGTGCACTGGTCGTTTGCTCTTGACTGGCCATGCGGTCAGTTTGCACGGAGAGCACAGACTGAAACTTGGTGTCAAAGGCATCAAAGTGTTCATCGAGCCTCCCCAGAATCGTATCAGACATTTCCTTGCACATTTCCTTGCACATCTCGTACATGCGGGTTTTGTCTATGGACATAATATCTGAAGCGGAAGCCGGAGGTTTAGCAGAGGTCTCGTTGGATCGGCTATCAATAGCACTAGCCCCGCTAGCATTAGCACTGCCGATGTATCCATCGATAGTCTTGAACTTCCCAGGGGGTTTTCTTTGCCGCGACATTTTCAGATTAGCGAAGTTCAGCAGATGGGATAGGCGAGCGAGCAAAAAATATCAGCTCTTGGACAGTTTTATTGTGGTGTTCGGTGATTCTGCATAAGTTGCGGTGGAGAGCACAAGCTAAACACGTCTACATCCTACGCATGCGCACTAGCGCCCCTACACTTAGCCTCCTTAAAAATGAATTTTTTGTAATAAGATGAAACTGACTTTTTGCTTAGGTGCAGGGTAGGCCCTGGACTTTTCGGGTCCCTAAGCAGGATTTGGTTGGAGGCCTCACCCTCATTGTAATGTGTTGCCACTTACTGAAGCAACATGTACTGTAAATATTATTGTTAGCACACATAATGTACAAATAAGCATGTTAAGACTAAAGTGAAACCATGTAGCAGCAAAACTAAATAGACTACAGTAAATACAGAATTTTTTTTTAGGCTGCATTCACATAGACTGCAGGTGCTTCAGACAGTGCCGTGAAAAGGCAGGTCTGTGGCCGGGTTAGCTCAGTTGGTAGAACGGGTGCACATGTGTAGAGTTTTACTCCTCAACATAGAGACAGTCAACTCCGACCTGTGGCCCTTTGCTGCATGTCATTCCCCCTCTCTCTCCCCTTTCATGACTTCATCTGTCCTGTGAAAACAAAGGCCTAAAAATGCCCCCCTCCCCCCCAAAAAAAGGAAGGTCTTCCTATTCATTTTGAATGGGGGTAGTGTGTTCCGGCTGTGGCGGGGCCTGCAGGGAGAGTTGAAAAAAAAGCTGCAGCGGCCTGGGTTGAAAAGTTGAGACAGATTTAACTTTTACTGAGATATGTGCATCTATATCGCCCAGTATGCCAAACTAATAAACATTTTAAATTCAATATATAATCAATAGTCAATGTAGGCTCAGTCTGTTGCTTTCCATCTTGCATTAGTCCAGAGTTGTAACTAAGCCTTGACTAAGGATGCTTTCACACCTGCCTCGTTTAGTTCCGTTGAATCACACTAGAGTTCGTTTGTCCCGCTGGTGCGGTTCGTTTGGGCAGGTGAGAACGTGGCATTCACACTCTGGTGCGCACCAAAAGCAGACCAAACCGAGACCTGCTTGAAGAGGTGGTCTCGATACGCTTTCAATCAAACTCTGGAGCGGTTCATTTGTGGTGAGAACGTGATCGGTACTTGAACCGCACCAACTATACATACTCCGCAAGTCTGAGCTAGTGTCTCCTGTAGTAAGGTGTGTTTAGCAATCTGCGTTTGCAGCAGAGCAGCAAACTGTAGCAGCTTGCCGTGTTTCTATCACAGAAATACACTGCGGTCAAGCTTGCTGTTTGTCACTCGTATCTCTGTGGTCAAACCAGCTGCCACTAAAATTGGAGACAGACGCCGGCAGAGCAGAGCGAAGTCTTGGTGACCAGAGCAGACATAGTAACGTCTCTCGCGAAACAATGTGTGATAATTCTAATGAAATTAGCTGGTTTGACCACTAGACCAGAACACAGGACCTTCTTCCTGTATTTACTTTCTTGCTCCCACACCCAGACACATCCGACTACCTCAGTGACTTCCACCAGGGAAATTGACGACAATCCCCCATCATCCTCCAGCTCTGCCTCTGACATAGAGGGCGTATTAGTTGGCTTTAGGAGTTCCTCAAAGTGCTCCTTCCACCGCCCTATTACCTCCTCAGTTGAGGTCAACAGCGACCCATCCTTACTGTACACAGCTTGGATGGTTCCCTGCTTCCCCCTCCTGAGGTGGCGAACGGTTTTCCAGAAGCACCTTGGTGCCGACCGAAAGTCCTTCTCCATGTCTTCTCTGAACTTCTCCCACACCCGCTGCTTTGCCTCTTTCACGGCAGAGGCTGCAGCCCTTCGGGCCCTTCGGTACCTTGCAACTGCCTCCGGAGCCCTCTGGGATAACATATCTCGAAAAGACTCCTTCGTCAGTCGGACGGCTTCCCTGACCACCGGTGTACACCACGGTGTTTGTGGGTTACCGCCCCTTGAGGCACCTAAGACCCTAAGACCACAACTCTTCGCCGCAGCTTCAGCAATGGAAACTTTGAACATCGTCCACTCGGATTCAATGCCCCCAGCCTCCACAGGGATGCACGAAAAGCTCCGCCGAAGGTGTGAGTTGAAAGTCTGTCGGACAGGGGCCTCCTCCAGACGTTCCCAATTTACCTGCACTACCCGTTTGGGCTTACCAGGTCTGTCCAGAGTCAAGTAATGCATTTTAAATGAAAACGTATACGTGGATGTGTCCTAAAGCTGCTTGTCCTGTGTTTGCCAATCAATATAACATCAATTAATGTAATGGAACTTACAGTTCAGCTTGTTATTTTGGTTTTGAAAAAAATATAGGGGGTAGGTATTTCCCATATGCTTTGATAGTTTGTTTATAGCATTTAAATGGTAAATGCACCTTTTTTACTTGGATTTTAACCTTTTTTAAAGCAGTGATTGCTTTTAAACTCACAGGAGGATTTTAACCTACTACAGTGCATTTTAATGAAGGATTATTCTTAACAAACCACCCAGCCATGGACACCTAAGGGGTGAGTCATCTGAAATAACACAACGGCCCTCATTTATCAACCTATCGTAGAAACCAGCGCAGATATGAGCGCAGAAATCATCTTACGACAGGCTTCACATGTGATTCATCAAACGTTCGTATCACACCAATCAGAGCGTAAGAATGGTCGTACATTGATAAATGCAGCGGCTGGAAACGATCGTAATTAAAATTTCACGCCCACATATATTCACGGGTTAGAGGCATCGCCCTTAGAATTTACGACATGGATAAGCGACATCCGGCAAAGAAAAGGAACTTCTCTGAGGCAGAAATAGAGACGGTCACGTCTTAAGTGGAGGCAAACCGCTTGGTTTTATTTGGAAGCTTAAAATCAGGCATCAAAGGATCAAGGAAAAATGCGGTGTGGACTGAAGTTACTGCTGCAGTCAACAGCGTTTCTGCGGTAAATCGGACTCCTGCAGAGGTTTAAATATTTAAGTTATTTATCCAATAAGTAATAAATATCTTTCTACACTTAAATCATTTAAATATAACTTGTAGTATTGTGATTTCCAATAAGGTCAAGAAAAAATGGTCCGACATCAAACTGGCCACAAAAAAACGTGTTGCTTCGATGAGGCGCAGCCAAAATCAGATGGGAGGAGGCCAGTCAGACCCCGAACTGACATTAACGGCAGCTGAGGAGCGAGTGGCTGCACTTATCGGGTCTCCCTCAGTTTGTGGCATTTGTGGTGGGGGAGACGCTGATGTACCGGAGTCCGAGCAGGCAAATGGTGAGAGAAATAACCACGGTAAAAACGCTGATTTGTTGCCAGTCTAAAATAATGTGCGCACTGTTTTGGGGATTTGCAAGCGGTGTTATAAGGTACTCAGTCAGGGGATAACCTTTGTCACCTAGAGGGATCACATCAAACTGTTTCACTAAAGAACTATGTAGAACTTTCATAATTGTACGCGGGCTTAACTCACCGAGGAGATGACTCGGGCCATGCAGTGCGCCCTCCTGTAGCTTTGTTCCAACGCTGCTGTTTTGGAAAATAAAAGAGTTGTGCGTCCCCCCAGGCCACCGGGCTACCATATTCAGAACAGACATCCTGGCATCACATATGATCTGTACGTTGATTGAATTAACGTTCTTGCGATTGATAAATGCGTAATCATTCATTGATGGTAGCTTCAGACGTACATGAGTACAATCAATCGCCCCAATCACAATTGGAAACCCAACAATCTCATGAAATTGTCTTTTAATCACAGTTTGCTGAGCATCATCATATGGAAATTGAATATACCTAGCAGACAGGGACTTGATAGCCGCCAAAACTGCTGGCATACTTCTACTGTGATATACCAAACCTGTCCCCGATCTCCCGCTGAAAGGTCCCGGTGGCCAAAAACCCCAACGTAGAGAGCAACTGCACCGGCACAGGTATGGCATTGGACCGTTGAGTCTCTCTTTTTAACCGAGGTTCTAAATCCTGGCATAGCTGCAGAAGGACATGCCTCGGGAGACGAAAACAACTCATTAGCCACTAGTCACTCTCCATAAAAAAATCAGCGCAGTCCCGAAAAACCCTCTCGCGTCTTAAGCGCGCATTAAGGTCCTCTAACAGAGCCAGATCTGCCATCGCTTCGACTTCAGGACTGCCAATGCGCTCGTTTAAATAGGCGACTGAATAAACATTTCACTAATCACAATTCACTGAACCGGGTGGTTATACCATGAACCACCGCTAGTCACACTGGAAAACTTGCGTACACGAGTTCAGACCAGACGTGAGATTTTATCGCAGCCAACGCTCACGTTCAAATTGATAAATGCCGAGCTTTGCGTAGGAATCGGCGTACGCCCATCCTACGCCTGTTTTTGGTCGTACGCACGTTTCATAAATGAGGGCCAACGTGTTCACACTGAAGAATTCAAACTTACTACCTATACAGGATGGCTTTTTATGATCCTTTATTACGGCTTTTTATCCTCTTTTAATCTGCTGGAGATTGTTTGGACCTAGGGGGGTACCCAAGGAGGGCCCTCTACTTTCGAGCAACGGCCTATAGCACACACAAGGTCTCCGAACCTGTGAGTTTTAAGTTCTTTTATCCTCACTCCACAGTTTTTTAAACCCCCTCTTTTTATTCATCCTTATTCTCCTTACTGAAGGTTCATTGGTGTTGTGGTGGTGTATTTTTCTGTTGCTTGTATTATGTTTTCTGTATGTTTTTGTAGATTTATTCTGTACATTTCTGTTACCTGGTTGTATATCTCTGTTGCCTTGTTTGTAGTTTTCTGTATGTTCCCTGTTTTGGTTAATCCCTTTGTTCTGTTCTCCCTTGTGTTTAGTGTTGGTCAAGTTTCTGTGTTTAGGTTATGTCATGTTCCCTGTTTGTTTTTCCTAGTTTCCTGTTTTACTTTGATTGTCTGTTTTCGATCTTGTCTAGTTTTACTTTCTGTTTTCCCGCCTTGTCTGATTGTCCTGCCCTGCCCTGATGTGTTTCACCTGTTGTCTCACCTGTTCCTGGTTTGCTCATTACCTCATGTATTTAATCCCCGTGATCCCTTTGTCTCTTGTCAGATCATTTTGTATTCCCGTCATCAGTTGTGTGTCTGTTTATATCCCTCTGGTTTTCCAGCCTCTGTTCTGCCGTTTTTGTTATATTAAACATCTTTTGAGCTCACACCATCTCCTGCCTGCCGTCTCTCTCTGCATTTGGGTCCACCATCTCTCAACTTGTCACAATTGGGTCTATTTGAACAGGCCTTGTAATTTTTTTAATTTTTAACCATTTTTTTATCTACAGGTTCTCCTCCTATCTACGGGCCTGGTCAGCCTTTTTATATGTCCTGTGGTGGTGTTTATATCAGCTGGGACTGTCCTGCAGTTTTGTGGCAACCATGCCAATAACATTGTACAACAGGTTCACACCACTAGCATTGGCCCCGGGGGGTGGTGCTGAGGGGATGGTAAACTATCACTCCCCTTCTGCCCTTCCCCCTGGGGCAAACAGCCAGCCTTCAAACATTACAGTCAACCATAATTACCTCCACACTAAGGCATATTTCAAACTTCTACAGGCCATCCACCACTCAGAGATTATAAATAACACACTACACATAGGCACCTTCCCACAGGGAATGATGAGACACATTAACAAACTCACATCCTTCATCAAACCCTCCTCACCGAACACATTAGAACTGGTTAAACTTAACACAGACACATGGATGCACAATAACATGAACATACTTAGGGATCACTACGACACAGTCATTGCCACATAACTGCAGGACCTTCCACCATTCACACAGGCATCTTTTAGTAAAGCTGTTCAGTGGGGGAGGGCGAGATACAGGAGGAAACTCACGGCCTCCTCTGTCACCACACTGAGGGACCTCCTATCCAGGGGTCCCCAGACGGAGGAGGCCCCTCCGCCATTTCAGCTCTCCTCTGACAACTTCCCACCACTTCCACACCCAGTAGGACCTCCCCTCCAACTATCTTCCTCCTTCCCACCTTCCTCTTTGTCACTTATACCTACTACCCCTCCTCACCCTACTCCTTCTTTAACTATCCCTCCCCTATCTCTCTCCAAATCCTCCACCCCTTCTCACTCCCCTCACCCTAAACTCACTCTTCCTTCCTCCTCCCCCCTCCTTCCAACCATACTTACCAACTCCTCTCTTCCCTCTCCCCATACCTCTTCACCTCCCCCTCCTTCCTCCCTCCATCCTCCCCCTCCCCCTTCTTCCCCCTCCTCCCCTCCACCACTTCTTTCTGACGCACAACCTGGTCCTTCAGGCCTCTGTACGCTGGGGTTGGAGGCGCCCGGGGGGCCCGGTGAGGAGATTCAGCTCCCAATCCTGCCAAAACGAAACCCAAGACGCTTGGTGAGGGTGGAGCTGAATCCAATGTCAGACAATGAGCTACGGCGGTATGGATTGGGATGTTCTGAATCCCTTGCCTGCCCCCCTGCCCCCTCTAACCTCTCCACCCACTCACTATCCAACACACCCCAGATTGCACTCGGCACTATAATAACTAACGTTGCTCTACCATGCAGTAACACCATTTCTCTTTCACCAACAGAGTCCATTACATCTGACAAACAGAGGGAGCCAGAGCTGTTAGCTGCAGAGCCCTGTGAGAGAAACCCAATCACTGAGGTGGATATCAAAACGATGATGATGAAGGGACAAATGAAAAGCGTAAAGCTGATTAAAACCCAAACATCTGAGTTATCCACCTCCATCCCAAACAGGGCCTCTGCAGCAGCGCCTGGCTCCCCAGGGCGCCCGGAACCACACACACCCACGCACTTTCAAAAAACTCCAAGACTGGTCATTGGAGGTACGGAAGCCGACCCTCTTTCTTGGGGACTCAAACCTCTCACGTATTCCATCTTTCACAGATACAGACATACAGGTTGACAGTTACCCCGGAGCAACTTTCCATCACATAACAGCCATTTTAAAGAAACTACAACCACAACCAGACACACAACACGTCATACTTTCTTTTGGACTCAATAACTGCCTTTCAGAACACAAACAGACTACCATACTCAAACAGCTACAGCAGATGGTAAAAACTGGTCATACTACTTTTCCGAACGCCACCATTTACATCCCTGTAATAAACTTTTCCAGCAGGCTGAACAGATGCCAACAGACACTACTAACCACTTTGAATGAAACAATAACTTCAAAATACACCTTCCTTGCAGAAATTAATCCACTTCTTTTTCAAACAGCCAGAGACAACATACATTGGACTGCAGACACGGCCAAGATGTTGTTCAAGTACTGGAAACAACAATTAAACTACTAATGGGGACAAACTGTCATAATACAACCCCCATTCACTCAAACATAACTAATCTTTCTGCTATTTTCTCCCTTACACCCACACAGCTGGAGATACTGGAAAAGGGACTCACTTTCATCCCAACACCAAAACCTCCTACCCGGCCAGAGCTCAGGGGGGATCTACACACCTTTCACAGGAGGCTTAAACTTTTAGACCATTTTCGGGGGGCACAGAGGCGGGAGGCTGTGCTCTTTACCGGACCGTCCTACTGGGAACCACACACAGACACATTAACACCACAAATTGCACTAATTAATCAATAAAAACAACCAAGCACTCACACATTGGCGCCCCTTTCACATAGAACACCCAACATCAGTCAGGAACACAAAGACTTTATTAAATCTTTAGGTAATAACAAATACATAGTCATAAAACCAGCAGACAAAGGGTGCCAAATAGTCATACAGGATAAAAACAATTACATTTTAGAAGCCAACAGTTAAATAACAACACATACTACAGACCACTCATTCACCCATTACAATTAGAAACACAAACACTTATCAGGGACATTACAGACAACCTTTATCAAAACAAATACATTAACTTAAAACAGAAAAAAATACCTGGACGGTCCGGATGAGCCCATGCCTCGCCTCTTCTATCTCCTCCCGAAAATCCACAAGCCTCCTGTAACTTGGACGGTCCCCTTTGTTGTTCCAGTCGGCAGACCCATAGTAAGTGACTGCGGATCAGAATCATATATCATCACAGAATACATAAACCATTTTATTAACCCACTTTCTAAACTCCACCCTAGTTACATCTTTGATAAATACCCAGACCCATCCAGACCAGACTGCCACATTTTACAGTTACTTCAGATCACATTCACCAGAAATGACTTCAGTTTTAACAATAAACACTATCTCCACCTTTGTGGGTGTGCAATGGGCTGGAAGTATTCCCCAGCCTACAAAGACATCTACCTGGCCCATTGGGAGGAAACAGTATTCCATAAACTCACCATCAAACCTCTGCTCTATTTCCAGTACTTGGACGACATCTTCGGCCTCTGGGACAACACTGAACAGACTTTTTTTTTTACTTTTCTGGACATCCTCAACTCACATCACCCTAAAATAAAACCCAAACATAACCTACAACTCGTTACAGTGGAGTTCCTTGAGACACGGGTCTTCTTCCACACCTCCGGTGACCAGACGAAAACACTAGTCACCAAAGTTTATTTCAAGGACACCGACCGCCATGCACTTCTCCATAAGACCAGCTATCACCCCAAACACACGTACAGAGGCCTCATTAAGTCCCAGCTGATACGTTTCCACAGGATTTGCACCTTCCCGGAGCATGTGGAGGAGGCCACTAGTACACTTTTTAGTGCGATGAGGTTGAGGGGTTACTCAAGGTGCTTCCTTAGAGGTGTAGAGGCTGAGGTCATCGGCAAGTTTATAAACAAGGAAGAAACCACCATCCGGCCGTCCAATTCCGCCCTCGTTCCCCTGGTAATTACCTATTCAGAAAATCTGAGGAATTTTATATCTACCATCAAGAGGAATTTCCAGGGGGCGGGGGTCGATTGTGACGTGCTAAGGGACTGCCGTATGATCTCCGCCTACAGGAGAAACAAAAAATCTAAAAGATATTTTAATTCATACAAACTTAAATAAGAATACTGACCCTAGGGAAGCGCTTCGGGGTTCGGATATTGGTTTTATGAGTCTCCCCCACATTTTTAACCCCCACAGCAGAGTTGGTTTTATCACGGGGCAGGTCCTGCAGCACACAACCATTAATGTGGTTTATGCAATTAGGTGCAGGGCCTGCCACAAATTGTATGTGGGTGAAACAAGAAATGCACTGTATTTAAGAATCAAACAACACCAGTTTAAATAAGGGCGATGGCACAACTGTTTTATATGCACAGTTTAAACTCCACGGCTCTCAAAATGTGCAGAGCATGGGCCTGGAGAGTAACAGAGCCTGGACCACGGCTCAGCGTCGGGCGGCAGAGAGGAAGTGGATCCATTTTTTAAAAACCATAGACCCCACGGGTCTAAATGAAAAATACTAAAATGGATCCACTTCTCTTTTTAATCTAAGTTTTACATGGTATTTTTAAAAAATACTTCCTCCCACTGCTCTAGTCTCCTCTCTCCTTAGGTTTTATCTGGACCTCCTCTGCAGTGCATTATACCCAACCTTTTAGCCCCTGTGCATGTTTTCTTTTTCTTTTCCTTGTTTTTCCTTCGTTTTCTATTTTAAATGACTTTTTTTTATTGGTTAATCCATATTTATCATTAATAATAACTGTATTTGTTTTAATATTTCATTATTTACGTCTTTTATAGCATGCCTCTCGGATTTTATTATTCCTTCCTTTTTTGGGGGGGTTCAATTTCTACCTGCAGAGGGGGTCCAACCTAATATGTTAATGTTTTGATGGTCTTTTTAATATATATTTTTTTAAATGCCTTTGTTGTCCTTTATATTTTTTACTCTGCCTTAACTATATTTTAATAATTTGACTGTTTGTTTTATTGCTAAAATTTATTATTATTATTAATTATTATTATTATTATTATTATTATTATTATTATTATTATTATTAATACTACTATTATTAATACTATTGTTATTACACATTGAATTGCTTGCCTCAAGATTTTAACATGATAATACACATGCCATTGGTTTGATGCATTTTACTAGCAGTGTGGTTTTATTCTATGATGTATTTTAAATTATTCATGGTTATTTATTGTGTGGCACTTTTTATGATTTATTTATTTATAAGCACTTAAACACAGCACTTACTACTAATTTTTAATGGTATGTGTGTATGTTTTTTTAACCTCAAGGGCAAGTAATTCAGACAGTATTTTAGACCTTATAAAATGTTTAAATTTTTTGAGGATAAATAATGTTTTTAATATTGGGCTAATAATTTAAGTTGTATTGTGACACCAGTATATTTATTTACTTACATAACTATATATAAATAAATAAATAAATAAATATATATGTTTTATTTATTTTGTAATGTCTTTGAGAGAGAGACCGGGGTAAGTTGTGGAGTTGACCTTTTATTCAAAGTTTTAGTCTTTTAAACAGCATTTTTGTATAACCTAACCCGTCTTTTTTTAATGAGATTTTAAGTGTTTTATTTACACCAGTGGTCCTCTTGTGCCCGTGCCCCTCGCAGCGCCCATCCTGGGCATTGCGTTTAAACCCAAACCTAACCATAACCTAATTCTAACCCTAATCCTACAACTACGTCTTAACCCTCAAACAGCCCTTTACACTTGTGTGGTCCACCATTTTGGCCCCACAAAGTTGTCGGGACCCCAGAAGTATACTGGACTCCCGGTTTTTGGACCCCTCGAATATAGTTAAACAATTCCACACACACACACACACACACACACACACACACACACACACACACACACACACACACACACACACACACACATTAAATGAACTCCATGTAGGAGCCATACATTGGGTTTGATTAGTCTTTTATGATCTTTCCTCCTTTTTTTGCACTGTTGTGTATGTGCACGCGCATAGTGACGTCGTTGGCTACTGTGGGTGTCACCGGGGGTGTGGTGTCTGTATTAGTGTGTGTGTGTGTGTGTGTTCACCTGGGCAGGTTGGCTGGATGCTTGCGGCAGGTTGAGCACGTGGAGAAACTTTCTGTTGACCATCACCATCGTCTTCTTTTGTTACTGCACTGTCTGAGGTATCTTTGCACGGCTTATGAAATGCATCAATTCAAGTAAGTGCTGTTTCTTGCTAAGCTTGTGAAATGGATCAATAAAGACATCCCATCAAGTGCAATGGTTCAGCGTGACGCGTCTTCAGTGTAAACCCACATGTCTTAGCCTGCTGCGGCATTTGGATTAGTTTCTAAGTTTATATGCCGCAAAACTCCATATTCCCACTGACATATATAAATCCAACAAAAAGTCCTCTTACATGTGCCTCTGTCGAGCTCTCACACTAATAAAGCATTCAGTGTCCATACCCCTCAGGTGGGGAGTTTCTTAGATCTGAGCTTGCCATATACTGCATTCCCTCTCTCATGCTGCATTGGAAGAATGATTTCAAGTATAACAGAGCTTCTTGTCTGCAAAATCAGAAGAAACAGAAGAAGCACCAGTTTTATAAAGTCTGATTCACTCTTAAGCAATGCTTTACCCTGATACCAAGCCGAATATTGATGAGGCCTTCAGTGGCTGTAATGATCCTTTTGAAGTTGAACTGTGAAAACTTAAATAGAGCGCACACCCCTGTGAATATAGAATATGCAGTGATTCATATAATGATCTTTGTGCTGCCAGAGGCATGAGATTTTAAAGGCCACTTTTGAGATTCAGCAGCTGATGGAAAAGAACTAATGTGTGATGTTGAGGCTCTTTGAAGAGTGTCCGCAATCCACAGTCACTTGGCAAAGACGTTTCCCAAAAGGCAATTCTTTCTGTATCACAATGGGTGCAATAATATATTTTAACACAGTCACAAACTGTCTGAAAGTCCAAATACTTTCCTTCATGCTGTCTTTTTTCTTTTAATACTGTCCAATTTACACAAAAACTAAACTATGTGGCATTTTTGCTTTAGCAGACAATGTGCTGTGGACAGTAAAGATGAGCAGACAGTGGATGGTATGCGACAAAGGTCATTGTGTATATATATAACATTTATCACATCTCCTGCACACATCAGGGGGCACTGTCATGCCGTGTGATACTATTCTGAAGTATAATATTTGCATCCGGCTTATTTTCACTGTCTCTTTTTGTTTGCAAGGTAACATTTTAATCATTTTTTAATAACATCTTTCTTTCTGCATTTTAAAGAAAGCTTTGTTCCCGAATAACTAAGGCTGTCTGCCAACAACTTCTAACAATAGTCAAATGTTCAACATAATCTCCTCCAATCAGCCTCTAAAAAAGCGGCTAGAATAGAAATCAATGTTGTGTCTGAATGCAACCACTTTTATCTCGATAAGTATGAAGTGTGTTACTGCTGAATATATATGAAATCCATTGCTGTACATCATGTAGTAGCAAGACTCAACTTAATGTATTCCATAAGTACCTTTTAATTATAATGGTGATGCATTCATTAATGCCTTACAGTTTATGTGTCACGACAATATTGGGAGTTTTTTTTTTCTACCATCTAAAACGACCCACTAAAGCTTTTTATACATTGCATATACATACATAGCAGTGGCAGGAAATACGACCCTCTTTCTAAACCAGAGAACGCAACAGTTGTGTTATAAACATGTAAAATTTGGTTATGTTTAGACACCAACACCAATTAGTTAAGAGAAAGATTTTGGTTTAGGTTAACATCAGACTGTACTTCACTTCCGGTTACGCACAGGACGCTCCGTACTCCGCACGTTTGTTCTGTAAGGTTAAAAAAACCACACTTTAATTTTCAAACGGGACTCAAACCTTGGCCTCCTGGGTGAAAGTCCTGTGTGGGTTTGACCCATCCACAACCTCAACGTGCCTCCTAAGTTGGAAATTTGGCGCTCTTACAGTAAACTTCGTCACCTGAACAAGATGCGTTCTATGCATCTTATAGAACACATTTGAATCTTTTACACCAGTCACATATTGGCTCCGATTTTACGCCCATTACTGCAACCAAAGCATCTTTCTTCTATTCTATTTTTTTTTTCAACTTATTGCTTAGCTACATTGAGTTTGTATTGGGCTGTGAGGCAGTGGCAAGACACTTGTGATTGCACAGCAGTCCTGTGGATTACCACATCCAGTGTGACACTGATGGAAGACTGAAGCTGCTGCTGTTGAGCTGCTGACACGCTGCTTCAACTGTTCTAGACGAGCTGTTGGTTCAGCACCACACTGTCAAACTAAGTAAGAAAAAGCAAGGGGTGTATTGTTTCCGGTGGTAGCGAGAGGATACAATATGATACAAGAAGGCAGGTTTGTGTAATAGATCCATGAGCTTGAAGGATCATCAGAACCAACCAATCCCTCAACCAAAACACTCAGCAGTTTCTAATACAATAAGTTAAGATAAGATTTTACAGTTTTGGAAGTGTTTCCTGGCACCATCACACAGGTATGTAGAAATATTTGGTGGTATGGACATCATCGTTATGTTGATAATAAATCCTGATGATGAGTTGATGAGTCCTAATTTGGCATCATCGGTAGCACGTTTGGTGTAATCCACCGGACTTTTTCTGACAAATAAGCAGGGGGGATTCCGGGTGCTGACAGGACTGAGTGTTGCCAATTTCTTCTTCTACTCTGCTACATTATTGTACTTTTTACTCCACTAAATTAATCTGACAGCTTTAGTTACTTTACAAATTAAGATTTTTGAACACAAAACACAAGTAGTTTATAAAATATAATGTTTTATTGTAAATGAAACTACCCAACAATGTAACGGCCTACAAGTCCAGCTGAAATCATCAGACACTTAGTTGATTGACAGAACTGTTTTGATCGTTTCCAGTTTCTAAAATGTGAGAATTTTGAAGAGTTCTTTTACTTTTAATAGCCTACTTTAAGTATTTATTTTCCTGATGATACATGTGGCGTTCTTAAGTCGTTTACATACCCTTATGCCTGGGCTTATTCAACTAAAATATATAATCTGAAAATTTGGTGGTGTGACTTCTGTGAAGTTTCAATCACTCAGAATTTTGCCTAGCGTTTCTAAGTTGCTACATTACATTTAGGAGTTGGCTTCACACTGACCGTGAGTAATTCTCAATCTCTGCTGATCTCTCCCAACGCCCTAGTCTACCACAGTTCAATTGTGGGAATGTAGAGACAAGTTGTGGTTCCAAGTTTAGTAGGTACCAAGTTTTAGTTTACAGTCAATGTTCTACCAAATCGTTGCAAAGTGTAAATTACACTTTCACAACTTTCTTGGGTACTCGTAGGTGTACAGATCCAATTATTGACAAATTATCAAAGATGTTTATCAATATTAATAACGTTATGAATATGGTTATTAATACTTTATCAAATCAAAAAACAATCAAAACGGGGCACCACCCTGAAACCTCAGGGGCCAATATTGAACTGTGAAATAGTCTCATTAGTGGTGTTCCCTTTAAAATACAGATCTTAACTTGGTTAATCTATCTGATTCTTTAAAGGAACAAAAGGAAGGGTGAAGTTCGAGCAACTGACCTGTGTTCAACCAGCAATTATTACAATAAGTACACAAATAATCACAGACAACTGCTAATTAAAGTATAGTAGAATTTATTAACTTCAAATATTATCCATGGCCAATCAATAATCCTTTGATCAATTAAAACCAATATACACTTTTTCAACTACAACAAAACAAAGCAAAAACAAACCAGCCTGTGTGTGTGTGTGTGTGTGTGTGTGTGTGTGTGTGTGTGTGTGTGTGTGTGAGAGTGAGCATGAAAGAGGAGGGGGTGATGAGGTGTAGTCTAGCCAAAGACTACAAAAATGGCTACTCCTGTGAGCTGCACACAACTATTTAACCCCAAGAGGGCGGTAGTGGTAGTCTCGGCCCAAGATAGGCCGTTAACTCGTTCAGGCTAAGGTATGTGCTACAGGCAATAGGCTAGGTGCTAGCCGGTTAGTTTATCTTGTGAATGACTAAAGCTAACATGTCTGCAGCTTTGTGGCGGCTACACGTGTGGCTGGGGTGGGGTTTAGCCGTGAGCTTGGGTATATGTGTGTGTGAGAGAGAGATTAGCGAAAGAGCAAAGAAAGAGATATATACTTAGATCTTGGTTATCGATAATGACCAGCCCTCTCCGTCACTCATGTCTGGACTAACGTGAAATTAGGGTAGACTCTGAGAATTTCGTCTGACTGAGGGTGGGTTCATTATAACCACTCAGGTGTACAGTACCTAAACTCCGTGGAAGGAGCAAGCAATGTAGCATTTACAGTTTACCCAAGCTATATTAATCAACACAACATCAACAGTATCGTGATCAAAGATACATTCACAACAAAGTAATGGGACACAGCAGTCACCATCAGATTAATAATCAACCGTACATCCGTAGCACATTATTAATCAGATCACATTAATGGTAACACAAATAGCAAAGATAGCAAATTACTCATTAATAAAACACACCCTGTTCTAATCTGCCCAGAACACTATAAAGCCTCTTACTTTGGGTGTGCAGTTCGTTGTTTCTGTACATAGATTTCCACAGAAATACCCGAACGGGTCCGTGTGCTCGTCAGCGGCATGGAGAAATGTGCTGGTCCCGGGACAGCAGGGAACAAGCCAGAGTCGACTTTGAAGAAACAGTGTCCAATTTCCTTCTAGAGAACGTGTTCTCCCTGCAGCGTTGAAACACGACGTGCTTTCCAGGATCCAGTAGTGTTCTTAGACATCTCGAAATAAATCCACTTTCGCCAGAAAGTAGAAGTTTTTAGCACAAGCTTGTGTGCTACCTGCAGCAGCGTGAGCCACAAGCGGAAGGAGACAAAAAAGGTGTGTCCAAAGGTTTTATAGGCCCCATGCTGTGTTCAGGGGCCGTTAAGCGAATGGGGATTCAGAGACCCCTGAAAAGGTGTGAACTACACCTTTGTAGTTCTTAGTTTTGACCACTTTGGCCACTCCTTCGTGGTCATTCAGCCATTTTGTGGCCTTCTTATCTCCTTTTCTTCATTTAGGAGTTTGGAGCAAGGGATGTGGACTCTACATGTAGGCCGAAAACCCTTTGTCTGTGTCCACATGTGCCACATGTGTGTCTTGTCTCCAGAGTTTAGTTTAATCTGAGGCCTTTTGGTTAAAATCAGGTTTAACACCACTGATGGTCCCAACAATTTATTGAAAATTAAATTGTCATTACCTTATTCAGTGCTCATCATCTGAGGAAAACAGTGTAGGCCTGATGTTTTCTCCAAGAAAAGAGCCAAAAGAAGCGAAGGTTTGTGGTTGAAACAGAGAAGAAACAGCAGTCTCCTTTTCTGCTTTGCTTTGGTGCTCATTTCTACAGCCCCTGGAGGTCTGTGTCACGTTGTCATGTCGTTTTGGGGCACTTGCTGAAAAGTTGTTGCCTGTGTCTTCAGGAATGAATGACAGACGCACATTTTATGCCTTTTGGACAACAAGTCCAATATCAACAAGGGATATCATTATATTAGTATCTGATTTTTAACGTTTATGAAGTGTATTAAGTCTTCCACAGTCCTTTTGCAATACTTGCAAAGGGAAACAATGACTGAATGAACAAAGATCCCCAACTTAATACGGTTTTGCAGCAGTTGATGATATAGTGCGTGTGAGCACAGCTGAAGTCATTTTGGATATCAGTATGCTACATATTTAATTTACCATATAAAGGGCTGTTGGCCTGGAATAACTATGTATTTCATTTAACACAACAGTGACTATTTGTAAGGCAATATTCGCGCCAGCACCAAAGTGCAATGAATTTGAACATTACACAGTCATTTGAGTTGGACCTCAGTGTGTCAGTGAAGGCCTGAGTTCGGCTTTATGGTCATGGTATGCTAACGCTGTACACAAATAGATTCATGGGATCCCATCTTGTTTTTGATGGGGGCTATTAGTAACCTTTCCCTTGGGACACCTTATAAAGCAGCTATGTAACACCCATACTATAACTATTTACAGCAGCATCATTCAGCAAACATTTGATGTGAAGATTCATCTCACACTGCACACCACAAAAGACAAGCACATTTTAAAGAATTCAATCTAGCAACCATTTTCACCCAAAGAAAGGAAGGAAAATTATTTTATTCTTAGGACCCCACACAATCTCAAAACACCATACAGAATGTTGATTACGTTAGCTAAAACTGTCATTGCCTCAATACTATTACCTCTAACTCCCATGGAGATTTCCTGTTAATAGAAAAGTGTGTAGCTCTGTGTGCTTTAACCATGTGTATGTGTGTGTGTGCGTGTTTGGGCAACCTGCATACCTATGACTCTATGTGTTTGTTTGCATATATTTGCCATCATTATTTCCTGGCCGCAGGTCACCCTACAAAATAACAGATAACCATTTGGTTCTGTGTTAATTATAAAAGCTAGATTATTTTCTGCTTTCGATAAGCATGAAGTCCAATGGGTTAATGGGATATTTTGGGATTTGTCATTGACATGCTTTGGACTAATGAGCTTGGGTGGTATGATTTCACAGGTAAAAAAATAACAATTTAGTGTAGTGTATCAGAATTGACCTTATCAAGGTTCAGAATTTCATAAATCCACAAGAAATAGCTGTTCATTATAATTTTAATTTGACACTCCAGTGGTGTGTGTCCTGGTGAACTTCTTATTAAAGAATCATAATTAATCATTGTGTGTGTGTGTGTGTGTGTGTGTGTGTGTGTGTGTGTGTGTGTGTGTATCTAAGTAATCTTCTATTCCGTGCCACTGTATAAGTGGTTACTTAAACAGAGGTCTCCTAGGTCTTATAGTGGAGTCAACAGAGGAGCTGGTTTTATGAATTCAGCTCAGTTCATTTGTTCCAGCCACAGTCAACCACACACGTCGACAGTGAACACTGTCATCCAGGCTGCAGCCTGGGGAGGTGTAGTTGCAGGAATAGAAGGTAACAATGTGTAGGGCTTGGTATTGCCAATGATTTCCTGAATCGATCGATTCTGATTCACAAGGTCCCGATTCGATTACATTTCCCATTTGACATTATTTATTTCAGGGAATACAATAGAATACAATACCAATTTTGCTTGGATGTAAAATAAATTCTCAGGGAACTAATGCTGTAAATTGTACAAGAAAGAATCAACCCTCAAATATTTTTTCATAATGCACCAGGTTAATATTTACATTAAGAATTGACCCCCAAAAAGTGTGTGGTGAGTTAATACATCCATGGTGAAAAGGCATATCGGCGATTTTATCAATCAATATCAGATCACTCAAACAGAGATAGATTTTAATTGGAGAATGAATTATTTTAACCCAGCTCCATTAATGTGCACAGATCGGGGTTAAGTTGGTCAAGATCTCCTGACTAATGGTTTGATTCATATTGTATGCACGTCCCTGCTAACAACTTCCAGGAATTTAAAGCAGCAATACTCTGGATGCTCCTAACCATTAACAATTATGTCAGGTGCATTACCAGGCAGTGGTCATTTAAAAAATACAGAGCTGCAGTTAGGTACTAAGGCATGGATTCCCGAACTGAGCCTGACAGGTCTCGACGGTACCCGACGGGCCGGGCCGAGTTCGGACAGCTATTTAGAAATTATGGTCGGGTTCGGGTTGGTCACATCAGCGTAATATTACATTTATTGTAAAATGGTGCTGCGGCTCCTTTAAGAGAGCTCAGTGTGTGTGTAAAGTGGGCAGAAGAGAGATAGAGAAAGAGGAAGCAGACGTGTAGATGTGACCGAGCAGAGTTGGGGGAATAAGTTTGATAGTGTGTGCGGTGTCTGAGATGAACCCCAGACTGAAAGCCAAGTTCATTCATTTGCTCACCAGAAATGGGATTGTAACCTCAACGTTATTCATTTTATAACATCGGCCCTGGAGGTAACGACTCTCCCCTGGTTTTCTGACCACGGTCGGAAACGAAGCAATCAGGAAAGGTTAACACGTTGAACATTTTAAATTAAACAGCTTATTAACGTGTGCTTGTTGCCCCATGTGCGCTGATGCGCTCATCTGTTGACATTTCCGAATGCCTTCCTACAGTTGCTTAATAAAAGCGGGCTTTCCACACAAACAAACGTATATCTGTCATTAGTATGAGAAAAAAATTTGATTTTAACTGTGTCGGGCTTGGGTCGGGCTCGGAGACAAATTTCTCAATGCCTGTTGGGCTCGGGCCAGGTTCAGTCACGGCCCAGGTTCAGTCAAGGCTCTGTCGGACGCGGGCCGGGCTCAGACAGAAAAATTCAGCCCGATCCGGACGCTATTAGTTACTGCAACAAAATCAATGTTACAACAGTGCAGTGGGGTTTTTGCACTAGGGGCCCACCAGAGTCTCTGCCGATAGCAAAACAACTAACAGACAGACCAGACAAGACATCCATGGACCAGACAGATTTGGTGCCTTGGTAGAAACAAACTTACTGGCCAAACACCCGCCGTACCGCTGTGGGTGGAAGCAAATGACGTAGCAGAAATTCTGGGGTGTCATCTGGGGTGGGCAATCAGATTGTAGGGGTGGCACCCCATTAAATCATGTTCAGCCCCGACAAATCGTTGCAAACCGTTTATTTAAAATGAAACTGAAACTGGGGGCGTTGAACACCTTGCTGTGTATGCAAACACACTGCCTTTTTCTTACCACAAGTTAACAAACATGTCGCTACTGATTGGGTAACACCTGTGACACATCCACTAAGTAAGAGACACACCCGCCAAACGAGAGAAAACATACCTCAAAACCTGTTGCACACTGTTGATCAAAACCAGAGCGAAGCAGTGCACGCCATTTCGAGATTGGTCACAGCAATCGCATCTCCCCTATCACTCACAGTTTTCTCAAAAATGTTCTTGTTTAAATATTGTGTGGCCCTATCCAAACCAAAAATTAGTGCTTTCTGTTTTATTTTGTTACTCGCCTCTTCACCTCACCTCAGATCACTTCACTTCCTGGCTTTGTGTGTTTTCACGCCAGTTTTGATTGTCTGCTCCGCCCTGATTGGTTTCACCTGTCTGTCATCAGTCTTGCAGTCACCTGCACACCTGTTTCCACGTCCCCATTAGTCACTCACTATTTATACCAGTCCTCTTCCTTGGTTCCTTTCTTGGTTTGTCATATTTGTTTGGTGTTTTGCTGTCTGTTTTCCTGGTGCTTGCCTGCTATTACCTACCTACCTGTGGGACAAAAGCCTCTATGCCTTTTGAAATAAATCTTTAAATTCATCTTGCCGCCTCCTCATTTGCCATCTGTGTTTGGGTCAAAACCTACTACCTGCTCTCCAAATCATGACAGTATGAACCACATGCCATTTACCCAACAGATTTATTTGAAGAGGAACTTTATAAACATATTCCCTCATCTGCTTGTGTGTGGAGTACAAAGAGGCTGCTCTGAAGATGGTGTGTTGGGAAGCCACGCTAAGCCATGGCTGAGGAGCTTTTTACCTGGGTGGCTTAAAGACTTTTGATTCCCAGTCTGCTAGCCCTCAGCCTATACTAGGGCTATGGAGAAAATCAAATATCACGATATTTTTAACCAAATACCTCGATATCGATACCGCAACAATATTGTAGGGTTGACTATTGGTGCTTTCACAAAATATTTACACAATGAGATTTTTGAAAAATAATCATCAGTAATGTGGATATAATGATTAAGTGGGTAAAGGCAAATAATAGAACAGTTACAACATTCTGGTAAGTTCAGAAAATGACAACTTTACTGTGATGCAGCCTTTAAAACCAGGAAAAGACATGCCATATCACGATATTACGATATCCAAAATCTAAGACGATATCTAGTCTCATATCACGATATCGATATAATATCGATATATTGCCCAGCTCTAACCTATACCCTAAAATTTCCCTCAGGATGAATAAAGTACCTTCCTTCCTTCCTTCCTTCCTTCCCTCCCTCCCTGGTAGCTTCCAGCCTTCTTCCCCATCAGCTAGCCTCTAGCCTGCTGTACTCCAGCCGACACCCTGCCCTGCTAGCAACCAGTCTCCACTTTGGCCTAGAGGAAGACATTTAGTTGCATCATTGTCCGCTGGATCTGACCCTGAAGTCTTAGAGCTGTCCCCTTTCCTGGATATTTGCCTGGCTATTTCCCCAGAGTATCTATCTAGGGGTCTGAGCCCCTAGTGGAAAGCATGGGTCTCGAAAAAAACGTTGATCCACAATGCTGCCCGGCATTACAGAGACTTTGTTACCAAACAACCCAAATTCAGCTGCCCAGTAATCCAGAGTCTCTGCAGTCCAGCACCTCGATTGACACAATCGATAGTTCCAGAGCTGCAGCAGTTCCCTGTTCCTGAGCTTCAGCAAAAGGTTAGTGGATCTACTCTTAAAGGCCCTTTTCCCCTCATTTTATTTAATAACAGTACCACTTTGTTATGCCAGCTGCTTAAAACTAAACAACAAAAACTCCACCACCTCCTGATAGTGTTGACTTATTTCATGGTTTCATGGTTGACATCAGTGCATTACAGAGTATTCAGCAGGGGACGTGCACTGCTCCTTCACACAAATGTCCTTGGATCTGACTATTATCCTCTCTGTCCATCTCCATTCTTCCTCACAGCTCTCACTCTCCTCCTGTTCCTCGTTCAGGTGTTTCCTCTTATCTTGCCTAATGATACATGGTAATTGATTTTAAATGTTTTGTTTTTTTGTGTGCTGGAGCACCTTCTCTCCCTTCAAAAATCAAACATTTACGCAGGGGCTTGTCAGCCGTACAAATCAATATATCTAAATACAATTGCAGGGTTACTCGCGGTGCTTTGGGCTCTCTGTTTCTAGCCTGTACATGAAACCGTTGGTGCTGCGATGTGCTCAGTTTAGTCTGAAACCTCCTATGAACCTCCATGCAACGCCGACATCGCATCTCATGCCAAATAGAACAGAAGGCATGGTTAGCCGTTTCTTCATTTAGTCACAGCACATCAAGTTGAAGACAGTGAGTGAGTCTGAACATGAAACACAGTAGCAGTTGTTTTCTTTGTTTATGATTATAATTTCTTCTACAGTGCATCCCAGCCTCATATGGCGCATTGCAACTTTTCCATATCTCCTGCATAGTGCGTGACATTATCCTTTATTACTTGCCTTGTTGGCAGCGACACAAGACAGGAGCAGTGCCAAGAAACAGTGCCTAGAAACAATGCTTGCAAGATGAAAGGAACAAATAAAGTGGGGAAAAAGGAGGGAGGAAAATAGATTAAAAAAAGAGTGAGATTTTTTTTTAATTTCATCTGGCATTACTGAGCGTGATGAGCTTAGTCGTGTTATGAATCCCTCCACGTGGGCTTCTCCAGCACACCCCACGCTCTGATGGAGCTCCATGAATTCCCCTTATTGCTGTTTAATGAAGATGGGTACCCAAACAAATGAGCAGCCTTTGCCTGGCTCAGCACCACAGGTTCTCATTAATCCGGATGCTGAGATGCTGATGGCACAAATTTTTCAGAATAAGCGGTGTCTGCTTCTCACCGCTTCATGGCACTCCCACAACAAGAGCGAGTTTCAATCACAAGACCCAGCCCAGAGGCAAAAAGGGTTGTAGTGTTCATGTCACACCTGGTCTGTTGAGCTCGCTCCCTCACTGCTGAAAAGCTCCCCCTAAAGTGCCGTTCTGTGTCTGTGAGGAAAGTACAAAGTGGTGTAGGCGTGATGAGTCTGCCTCAGTATTAAAGGGATGCTAACAAGAGACATAAGTGCAAATTACATCTGAAACAAAATGTCTTTACAATGCAGCCTTAATTTGCAGAGTAACATTTTGTTCATTCAAATTCAGGCTAAGAAAATGTATCTGTAATATGAGCTGCGTTAGAGGGAATGGGAATTAGATTGCTGGTAAACACAACAATGTTACAATGTGGATTTTATGCAGAACAAGGTTAATCAGCTACACAGTATGGTAAACATGGAGTTCCTGCCCGCATTAAAGAATACAAAGGAGCATGAAACGCTCAATGGTGTTTAAAGCTCCCAAAGTCTCCTTCCAGGCAGTGCTGCGACCGTTGACTTCAAGGCACCTAACCCTAACCTAGTTACCTAATTTAGCCTAATTGTCTTGAAGTGAAGGTCTCAGGGATTAAGTCCAGTTCAGACGATGATTTGCGATAAGACTTTGTTGAAACTTGCAACTACTTGCAATGCGCTGTCTGCAACATTCTAAAACTTTCAGGTTCACACCAATGCGACGAGACGGTGTATCATTACTATAGCAATGACTCTCTGTATTCTACTTCCGTTCTAACTTCCGACTTTTAGCTGGATATCATTTGTAGCATCTTAAAATATGAATGAAGATAGTGATAGTGAGATGCTTGTTACAGTTGCATTTGTAGTGATGAAATGCGAAAATGTTTTATCTCTGGTTCACTGCTTTGTTCTAATGCTGCTTCCTCTCTTCAGTCACTCTCTAGCTAGTTTGACCACATACTGCGCTCGTTGAGCCTCCGTCCAAAACTCTGCCATCTCAACCACTTGACAGTTTGTAACTGACTTGACCAGCTGACTTGGCTATTGGCTGTTGAAACAGTTTTTTTATACATCCATGGTTGAAACTGGTGACGTCTCTTACGTTCTAAAACCAGCCACTGGCGACTTGACTGAGTCGTAGCGTCAGCTGGTTTTGTCTCCAACTCTGTCTCCAAAGCCTAAAAAATAAAAAGTTTACCATTTAATCACTGTTCATTCTGATTTCTTCAGTTACATACAATGCATTTTTGTCTCAGACAACGGAGGTCTGAGCATAATTTTTTATTTTTTGGACTTTTATTGTTTTTGGACATATGGTCTTATTTAAAATTGTATGTTCAGCTTTCCTGAGCTGGCTTTAATGAATGTGTGGTGTCATAAATTCATTCAAACATTAATTGATTACAATATACCGTGGTTAAAAAAAACATCAACTGTAAAGCCAGTATGTCTTCTCCTCATTGGGGCTGAAATGACCTGACTTCAGCAGCACTTTCTAATCACGACAAACTCCTTCCTTAGACACGGTCACTGTGGTAACACTGTGGTAATTACGTATGCGTCAGAATTCCCCAGTAGCCCTGTGGGAGATCCTTAACCACTTCAGAATCACAGAGCATGGGATTCCCTAGGGGACTTTCCGACACGGAGAGTATCAGCGGGACTGATGCCGCTTTTTGAGATTGATTATAAATTTGCATAGATTTCAATATGGAATGGGTGCTGGGAGAGTGGTGGGGGTGGGGGGTGTTTGAGATAGTGCTTCCATTTGCTGCCGCAATATGGCCTACTTTAGAAATCCAATATATCTAGTGTCGCTGAGAGCTTGCACTGTAGATGAAGTGAGGGTGATGATTAGACCTATGCCTTGGTACTCACGGGTAATAACCTCCAGGGGATGGGAGATGGGATGTAAACTCGCAGATGGAAAAGCACAGGTGTTCTTCCCTATGGATATTCACTTTGGCTTGTCACTGATCTCTTCTAACATTGCATACTAGCCACAGACTCTAAAACAAACCCAGTTTAGAGTTTTTAGTCAAAATGATTTGGACATTTACAGCTTTCTGATGGATGTTACCCATCTGCCCATTTACACAAGATGATCTCTCAGCATGAGCCATCATGCTGTGTTACTTCACCATGTGTTTCTTGCTTGCCTGCCTGCCTGCATCAGAACTCCAAACTCCACAGACGATGCAGACTTATCGTGGAAGATCTTTATTGGGTGGAACCATCCCTGCAAAGAATTACATTTTTTGTTGTATTATTCATGGAGACTGTCCTCCCCGGAAAAATGCCCAAATAAGTCATTGTTCAAGCAGCAATTACGACTCATATTTACATTTATAGTAACGGCGCCTTCTAGTGGCCGCAGTAGTTATCATGGGAGCAAAGCAGTAAGTAAGGTGACCAGGTATAAATGTGCCAAATTTTGGGGTGGTAGATGGGTCAAACAAAGTCAGGACTTTCACCCAGGAGATTGGGACTCGAGTACAGTTTGCGGCAATTTTTTATTTTTTCCGTTTCGTCCGTTGTTGTTGCCGGCGTGTGGCGTTTAATTTCCCCGGTCCGTCCTGTTGTTGTCGCCGGCGTGTGGCGTTTAATTTCCCCGGTCCGTCCTGTTGTTGTCGCCGGCGTGTGGTGTTTAATTTTCCTGGTCTGTCCTGTTGTTGTCGCCGGCGTGTGGCGTTTAATTTCCCCATGGCAGTACACAAAATGAAATTCTAATGAAATTCGTAACCTGTACACGAAATTATATTCGTGACCTGTACACGAAATAAACGAGAAAATCGTGACCTGTACACGTATCAATAAATAAAAATAACGTGACCATTTCACGAACTGGCATGAGACCGGGTTGATGTGAGAGATAAATGTTAGAAGTGCAGAGGATTCCTCAGTAATGAGTGCTTTCAGTGATGACCCTACAAGACCATAATTAATAATGTGTCTAACGAAGGCTTTTTAAACATTTGATTCTGAGGATTCAAATGTAGATGGAAAGCCTTAAAATTTCTCAGTGAGTTAATGCTGTGCTTGTAGGTTGGATGCTACTCCAGATGGAACTTTGAAAAGCTGTATCTATTCACAGAACAGATGAGAAGGTTATAACAACAAAGGAGCTTACAGTATTGAGAATACAATGCACAATCAAACCATCCATCCATTTTCTATGCTTATCCTGTTCAGGGTTGCATGGAAGGCAGCTGGAGACTGGTTGGTTGTCAAATCAAAAGGCTTTATTAATCAGCTGGATTCACTGGTTACTTTTGAGAAGGCTGATCTGCCCCAGGACATTCAAATTTAATTTTTAAACTCATGCATTTCTTGACATACGCAGTCCCTGAATGGTTTTCCTGAGATTCAACAGCTGCAGAAAAGCCACAAACATATTGGCTACAAATGTGTATTTCCCCTAATCACTATGTACTGTAGCTTTTGACCACTTATAAACACATTGTAATGTTGCATTTTATTCATTCCTTAACTCTTCTTTTAACATGGAATTGACATAAGGTTGGAAAACAGCAAACACATTCATTTCCTATGGCTACATGAATATATTCCACAAATCTGTCTCCTTTTTTCATAGTAGGTATTTTTCTCCCACTTTCGCATTCATTTAATAAAAAATTCCCCTTTGGCATGATACATTTGAACAACCAGCAGACTATTCCTATTGATGAATAATTTGGGAGATCACTAACCTGATGTGCCAGATGGTCTGTTACACAGAACCATCTGAGAAGCCGGCATTGGAAACTGTTTGGAAAAGGGCAGGCACTTTCAAAAAATACCCGGCAGGTGATGGGATGAACCATCTGTCTATCACGTCCGCCATTGTTGTTTTAAACGAAGAGTCACAGCAGTCACACACACCTAAACCACGGCTCCAGTAGCTCCTCACGGGACGCTGATTGGTTCGGTCCACTGATTGGTTCGGTCCGCTGATTGGTTCAGTCCGCTGACTGGTTCGGCCCACTGATTGGTTCTGTTTGCTGCTTTTAAGTACAAAATTGTCATCCTTAGTTTTTCCTTCAATTCAACAGGTCGCACCTTATTTCCATATTGACCTGCATATTGCTGTGTGTGTTAACACAAATACAGAAAATAGAAATGCTGTAAAAGTGATTGCACCATGTTCTATTATATTAATACAGACAACCAATTGAGTTTCATTACTTAACAATCATATATGTCTGGTGTACACTGTTGGCTTAGACCTGTTGACTCTGCTGATATTGATCACACCACTGTCACTTTATCTTCACCTCTCACATTACCATGTCATTGGACTCCAAATACTCTTTTGTCGATTTTATTGTGTTCACTTCATGTACCTCTTATTCTTTTATTTCTGTTGTTTCTGTTTTACTGCTGCGACAACCGAATTTCCTTGCTGGGGATCAATAAAGTGACATTTTCTTTCTCACTTTTTCAGAAAGACCAATAAAAGAAATGTTCAGTCAGGGATTAAATTGGGTCACTGAAGCAGTTGGAGCCGGGATTATCACAGAGGTATGTGACTTTGGACTTCAACTCTCTATAGCAGTGGTGGACAACCTTTTTTGGTCTGATGTACCCCCACAGCCCTGTCAGATGAACTCACCTACCTCGTCATCAATTCCTAATGTATGTTCCAAACAGTAAAAGTGGATATTGGTAATTTTTTCATACTTTTTGAATTGTCAGTATTTAGATTGATGAATGTGTCAACCGTTTATCAATTACTTATGGCTAATTATTTAACCGTTTAGTCAGTAGGCCTACTTTCAGCTAACCATTTCAGCCGCTTATGCAATATTTTAAGCTCATTTATTGTTATTTTTAAGATTATTTTTTGGGGCATTTAAGGCCTTCATTACCGTATATTTACTGCGGTACAATGAATTACTTTCATTGAACACTTTTAAGTCCAGATTGAGAGCACTTGAGTCGATCTTTTGTAATTGTTTTTCATAATGTATATGTAATTCTATTGTATGTTTGTAACTTTTTTGCTGCTTCTTGGCCAGGACTCCCTTGAAAAAGATGTTCTTAATCTCAATGGGATTGTCCTGGTTAAATAAAGGTAAAATAAAAAAAAAAATAGGATAGCTGAAGATGTGAAAGGGGAGAGAGAGAGAAAGAGATGGGGAAAGGCCACAGGTTCGACTCCGACCTGCGGCCGCTGCGACAAGGTAGAGCGTGTACATGGGGTGCATGCTCTACCAGGTGAGCTATCCAGGTGCCCCTAAGCTCATTTTTTACAGTTTACCCATTACTTTTGCCTATTTATTCTCTTGCATACCTGCGACATCTAGTGTTCAGGTGTTTCAGCTGAAATATTCTTCAATGAAATCATAATCTCTCCACATTCTTTCCATGTACCACCTGGTAAATTCAGAAGTTCCCCCAGGGTTACACAGGTACCCCTGGTTGGGAATCTCTATAGTACTAGCAAAACAGGAGCAGTAGTTTTATGAGTAAAAGTATTATTAGAGTAGTAGAGGCAGTGCTGCAGAGGTACATGTACCTCTACTATTGATCCTGTGGGGACAGCAGCACAGTGGCTTTACAATTAGCAGCTCCTGTGAAAAATCGCTTCACTGCTTTGCATCGGCAGATTGTTAACTGGAGAAGCATTAACACATTAATCAATTTCTTGTCACTTGGGGACATTAATAAACATTTTATTAGCTCCCAAAAACAGAGGATTAAAGACATGCTTGTTTGACATGTGGATGCATTCGGCCAATTGGTAATTCATCATCTGACTTGACGCTCAGCAAGTTTGCCCTTCTATACACAATGTATCTGCCTATTCATTGAATGCTTTCATATTCAATAAAGTATCAGGAAATTTGGTTTAGAAAAATCATAATGCCAGTAATCACTTGCTGGGCCTTGAAATCAGAATACATGAATGTTAAAGGTCCCATGGCAATGAAAATTTCACTTTATGAGTTTTTTTAACATTAATATGAGTTCCCCCAGCCTGCCTATGGTCCCCCAGTGCCTATAAATGGCGATAGGTGTAAACCGAGCCCTGGGTATCCTGCTCTGCCTTTTGAGAAAATGAAAGCTCAGATGGGCCAATCTGGAATCTGCTCTTTATGAGGTCATAAGGGGAAAGGTTACCTCTCCTTTCTCTGCTTTGCCCGCATAGAGAATTTGGCCCGCCCATGAGAAAGAGAGAGACATCATGGCTTGAAAACAAGCAAAGTGGCAGTTGGTCAAGGCCACACCCCCACCATCCACCTTGTCCCCCTCTCTCCTCCTCAACAGCATTTAAAGCTACAGACACAGAAATGGCACATACTAAGGAAAGTGTTATGGTTTCGGTATTTTGTCTTGTATTTTGTTCTATTTCTGTTGCCTGTATCATTATTTTCTGTATGTTCCCTGTTTTTGTTGGTTATTCTGTATTGTGTATGTTTTGGTTATCCCTGTATTCTGTTCTCCCTTGTGTTTAGTGTTGGTCAAGTTTCTTTATTTAGGTTATGTCATATTTCCTGTCTGTCTTTCACGGTTTCCTGTTTGATAGTCTGTTTTCTGTCTCGTCTGTTTTGTCTAGTTTTACTTTGCTCTCCCGCCTTGTTGATTGTCCTGCCCCGCCCTAATGTGTTTCACCTGTTGTACCACCTGTCCCTCATTTGTTCATTACCTCTTGTATTTAACCCCTGTGTTCCCTTTGTCTCGTGTCAGTTCGTCTTGTGTTGTGCCTGCCTTTGTATCCCTGCGTCGTCAGTTTTGTATCCTCGTGTTGCCTGCATGTGAATCCCTCTGCATTCTGCCCTTTGGTTTTTCCTGCCTCTCTTCTGCCGTTTTTTGGTATTATTAAAATCATTGCGTTTGCACCATCTCCTGCCTGCCGTCCCTCTCTCTCTGCATTTGGGTCCACCATATCCAGCACCCCTAACAGAACGAACTGACCAAATATGGACCCAGCGGAGAGGCTTCTTTTCAAAAAGAAGGTATTGGAGTTCGGATGGACGGTACAGTGTCTGCTGTGCACGGAGCCGGATCGGCACCCTCCCCTCCTGGAGAAGCTCGCCGTGCAGCAGCAGTGGCTTTCAGAGAGGCCGTGGGTGAGTCACTTTGTTCCCCAGCTGGAGGTATTTAAGCACCAGCTAAAGGCTTTTTTACAATCCACCTCCAGTGACTCACCCACCAGCCTGCACCCTCCCCAGCCGGCAAACACTGTGGCTGTCGGCGCATGCTTCATCAGCCAGCCTGCCCCTTTACCGGCGTCCACCCCCAACCATCAGCCGTCTTTCGAGGGTAGCCGCCTGGCCATCTTTTCGGGGACCCGCGGAGGTCAAAGACGGGGAAGGGGACGTCATGGCTCCCGTCGCCATGGTCCGCTCTTCACCCCAGAGTCTTCGCTCCCTAGCGCTCCCGAGCTGACGTGCAACCCTTCTGTTCCCGAGCTGACGTGCAACCCTTCTGTTCCCGAGCTGACGTGCGACCCTTCTGTTTTCGAGCTGACGTGCGACCCTTCTGTTCCCGGGCTGACGTGCGACCCTTCTGACCCCGGGCTGACATGCAGCCTTCCAGAGCCGGCGCTTCCAGAGCCGGCGCTTCCAGAGCCGGCGCTGACGGAGCTTCCAGAGCCGGCGCTGACGGAGCTTCCAGAGTCTGCGTTGATTTGCACCTCTGGGACTTTGCCGGTCTCTGGCGACCCTGAGGCCGCCCCTGAGACCCTCTCTGAGACCGCCACTGAGACTTTGCCGGTCTGCGGCGCACCTGAGACCCTCTCTAAGACCGCCACTGAGACTTTGCCGGTCTCCGGCGCACCTGAGACCGCCCTTGAGACTTTGCCTGTGTCGGTCAAACCGGCACTTCCTCCAAAGGGGCTTCGCCTTGGCCGACCGGCTCAGCCCTCGGAGGGGCGCTGCCCTCGACGTCCAGTTTGGCCGCCCAAAGGGGCTCGCCGGCGGCGACACCCGCCAAAGAACCCTTGGCGTCCAGGCTGGCCACCTCAGAACCCTCAAAGTCCAGTTCGGCCCCCGAGGGGTCTCGCCTTGGCCGACCGGCTAGGTCCCCAGAGGGGCGCTGCCCTCGACGTCCAGTACAGCTGCCTGAGGGATTCTGCCTTCGTCGCCGGTGGCCAGAAGGTTTCTGCCTTCATTGCCGGCCACCAGAAGGCTTCCACCCTCGTTGCCGATGGCCAGAAGATTTCTGCCTTTGTCGCCGGCCACCAGAAGGCTCCTGCCCTCGTCGCCGGTGGCCAGAAGGTTTCTGCCTTTGTTGCCGGCCGCCAGAGGGCTCCTGCCCTCGTCAAAAGTTCATTGTAGGACTGGCTCTAGTGGCTGTACTTATGCACCAAGGCAAAATTTCGGGAAACAGACTTCAGATATAGTATTAGGGGACCACTAAGGTCTATATAAAAGCATCCAAAAAGCAGGATGTCATAGGACCTTTAAGTAAAATAAATTAAATGATGATGAATGTAATTTGTTTTGGCTTTGTTGTTACCAGTCAACAACACTGAAGTGCAGTTCAAAATAGTCAGGCTGTTCTCATTAACCATTTGTACATATAGCTATGAAAAGTAAAGCACTGTAATTCCTATGTATTCCATGTAGTTATTACTGTATGCACCACAGTGACTGCTGCTGTGTAAGAGTGCTCTGGTCTGCACAGGGAGGAGGTTGGGATGGATGGGTGTGTCATAAAACACAGCGCTTTCCAAGTGGGTGTTCGTGTACGGTGAGTACTACTTGAGGGGACCGGCGTTTTAATCCAACCCACAATCTTTTAACTAATCTAAATTAATGAACTTTTAGTCGGCTACAGAATCGGATTGATAAACAGGTTTATTGCCACAGTAAGTAACACTTAGGGACTGTTCATTATTCATTTAAGGGGCCACCGGAGGAGTTTTGGGACCTTTGGGTTAAACAGACTTGACCCTCCCCTTGCCACTAATAATTTTTCTATGACCCTCCAAATGATTTGATAAAGAAGCATGACCCTCCCCTTATGTGCTAGCTTGCGCTTAGCAAATATATACAGATACCATTTGATTTTTTTTTTACAGCCATAACATACATGAGTTAACCTCTGCATTCTCACCTTACACATCACACTCCTCTGTTATGGTGTGGTGGCCATTTCAGTAGATTTACTCACAAACATAATGTTGTGACAACACAATAAGCATGGAAACTAAATGCACACTTCATGCATTACTTCAAATACTAAGTTACTCCTCTAGTAAACTAGTATTCATATGAAATAAAACAATAAAACATTGAGACCATTCAGCAAAGGACACTGGGAAATAACCAATTCAACACTGGTTGCTATGGACTCGTCACTAGGCTTCCTCAGTCGTATATTTAGCACATAGGTAAAGCTGCCGAAGCTGAACATTATATTCCAAAACATATATGTTAATTTTTAAAGCAGATTTTAAATTACATTGTAACAATTTAACAATTCGCCCTTATGAAATCCAATCGCGGCACGGCTGTCTTGGAACGCAATAGACAGACGGTGGCGGAATGCCCTGACACTTAAATTCAACTAAAATGTAACAGTGAACAATCAGTGTTGGACCTAGAGTCTGTTGAGATGCCTCTCCAAACTCACCATAAAACGTTAAGACACGTTGAGAAAAAAGATCCGTATTTTGCCGTAATCCAATGACAGGAAAAAAAAAGTAATCCACAGCGATCGGTAGATCCACAAAAAGGGTCACGGTGTATCCAGCAAGGCCTATACCAGCGTCCCATTCACCAGCCAGCTCAACAGGTGAACAAGGCCTCTCAACAATTATAACAATTATAAGAAAATGGAAGACATACAAGACAACTGAAAATCTCCCTCGATCCGGGGCTCCTCGCAAGATCTCACCCCGTGGAATCAATATGATCACAAGAACGGCGAGCAAAAATCCCAGAACCACACGGGGGGACCTAATGAATGACCTGCAGAGAGCTGGGACCAAAGTAACAAAGGCTACCATCCGTAACACACTACGCTGCCAGGGACTCAAATCCTGCAGTGCCAGTCATGTCCCCATGCTTAAGCCAGTACATTTCCAGGCCCATCTGAGGTTTGCTAGAGAGCATTTGGATGATCCAGAAGAGGATTGGGAGAATGTCATATGGTCAGATGAAACCAAAATAGAACTTTTTGGTAAAAACTCAACTCGTCATGTTTGGAGGAGAAAGAATGCTGAGTTGAATCCAAAGAACACCATACCTACTGTGAAGCATGGGGGTGGAAACATCATGCTTTGGGGCTGTTTTTCTGCAAAGGGACCAGGACAACTTATCCATGTAAAGGAAAGAATGAATGGGGCCATGTATCGTGAGATTTTGAGTGAAAGCCTCCTTCCATCAGCAAGGGCATTGAAGGTGAAACATGGCTGGGTCTTTCAGCATGACAATGATCCCAAACACACCGCCCGGGCAATGAAGGAGTGGCTTCATAAGAAGCATTTCAAGGTCCTGGAGTGGCCTAGCCAGTCTCCAGATCTCAACCCCATAGAAAATCTTTGGAGGGAGTTGAAAGTCTGTGTTGCCCAGCGACAGCCCCAAAACATCGCTGCTCTAGAGGAGATCTGCATGGAGGAATGGGCCAAAAATACCAGCAACAGTGTGTGAAAACCTTGTGAAGACTTACAGAAAACGTTTGTCCTCTATATACCCTTTGCCAACAAAGGGTATATAACAAAGTATTGAGATGAACTTTTGTTATTGATCAAATACTTATTTTCCACCATAATTTACCAATAAATTCATTAAAAATCCTACAATGTGATTTTCTTGATTTTTTTTCTCATTTTGTCTCTTATAGTTAAAGTGTACCTATGATGAAAATTATAGGCCTCTCTCATCTTTTTAAGTGGGACAACTTGCACAATTGGTGGCTGACTAAATACTTTTTTTGCCCCACTATATATTCATGGCATTTAGGAAACCTTTATTGCAAGGTTGGCAAGGCAAGATGTCCAGACATAGTGCAACACTAACTTTCGTTTTTTGCGTCCTGCTGCTCCCATCGTCAGCCAGGTAATAGTTAGCAGTATATGAAATCTGATGTATTACCTACCACCATTTAGTTGTTTTGTGTTATTTAAGATATTTATAAAATATCTGGTCATGCCAGATATAATTAATTATTCCACTCATTTTTTAAACAATGCAATTACCAGTTTCAGCCACCAGGGGGGCAGTGCTCCCTCTGCCCACCAGCAAACTCATGGGTCAGACCTATCTGATAGCGAAGGAGGGCAGAGACTAAGAGCTACATGAAAAAATATGCACCAAACAAGCCACTTTGAAATGTTGCTTTTTTCATGAATACAAAAGTTGGGTGACCCCCCCGCCCGCCCCACCTCCTAGACAAAAAAATGTTGGGTGACCCTTCCCTCAACAAAGAATAAAAAGACATGACCTTCCCCTATTTTCCTCTGGTGGTCCATTCCATAAATACCGAACGGTCCCTTACAAGGAATTTGCTTTGGTGGTTGGTGCATACATAAACAAACATATTAAACATGAATATGATAATATGAAAATAAATACAGAAAAATATGTACAAAATAACTTAATAAGAAAAGGGAAAAGGATGCTGAATGGATTAGTGCAGAATGTGCTAAATATATATATATATATATATATATATATATATATAATATGTATATGTCAACTGCTACGGCCTCTGAAACGACAGAGAGTTCACAGTGCTCTGTACCTGACTCCCATTACCATTTTCTTGCCTAAATTTAACTGTAAAGACCCCTAAACTCAACTGTCATGTGCCGGCGGTCGCCTAATTTCGTAGGATATCATACCAATTTGTTGTACATACGTTTTTGTACAATATCATACAAACCCATTCATGAGAATACATCAAATATTAAACCTTTTTCAGCATTGTATAACGTAGCTATAGGATTTGGAAATTAATTTAAGGTTGAAAAAGTCAAGTCAAAACAATGGTGGCTTTCTGGTGCATACTCAGAATGACTTATTCAAGCTATAATGATGGGAATGTTAGGAATTAATCATAATTTGCTCTTGGTAAGAGCTGTGACTTTAAAATGGCAAAGGTATGCATCTTCTGTTTCTCACCCAGCCACTTGCTGTTTGCTTTTAAATTTCATACACACGTTTTCAGTTGTCCAGCTATTATTTCTCTCCATGGTGGTGAACTCTAAAGTCTGCTAATCTCTATTTCCCTTGTCATTCAATGTCATTTAGTTTAATTCACCAAAGTGGCAAGGCAATGAACTGTCAGAAATTCCACCAGGTGGTCTTGACCAGTGCGTCCAGTGTTCAGAACTCCTCAGCAGAAAATTGTATTTCTTTGTAAGAGATGGGCTCACATTGTTCTGAAGCAGAGAGGCGAGTGTGCTTTCTATTGCAGATGTGGCTACTTTCCTCTGTTTCGGACAGGTTTTGTGGAGTGAAATTTCTCTGAAAATGTCACGGTGTTTGAGTATGAATGAAGCTTTCCACATCCATGAATCTATTATAGAAATAATATATTCTATAATGAGGTCTTTGCTGCAATGCCATTACTTTCTGTCCAAGCCATAATGCTGAGACTCGCAATCATCGTCACCTTAAAGGTCAGTTATCATCAGACAAATGCCTAAACTACAGTACGTTAGTTAGTACGGCACAAACATGAGGCGTTCACTTTACATTACACTCTTTTTCAAAAAAGAATTTACAGCATCACTACATCTCACATTCTGCAAATGATTATGTCCAATTAAACTTGGGTCGATGAGTTCAAACAGCCCTACACTGATTGAAATAATTACATCTATTAAGATATTTATTTTTAGGCTTAAATCACAGCTCTGTGTCTACATGATATTTACAACAAATTCCTCCGAGCCTCACTTCCTCGAGTTAAGTTCTGCAGAAACTCACAAATGTTTCCTGAATTCAGCCAGATGGGTTGATTTTTTTTTCTGACAAAGGTGCTGATGTTGGAGGGGTTTTAACAGCCTTTTGCTGTGGAACTTGTATTGTTTCAAATAAATCCATATGGCTTCCTGAGCTTTCTGAGTAAATGTGATCAATTTTTAATGAAGCTTCTCTAGCTAGGGTTTTTTTAAGTGTTCATAACATCTTATGCAAATGTTTATCACTATAATTAGATTCTTGTCTTTGCAGGTATGGGCCATTTTCACAAAAACTGCAGATGAAAAATTAGTCACATTTACATTTTAATTCATGTTGATTTATATCCACTGCTCCAAATAAATAAGCACTTACAAATACTTACAGGTAGACCGAAAAAAGACTCCCAATGGGATGCTGCTGTTTCTGTGTCTGCTTGATGGTCATTTTCTAACAGCCATACCAGCTTGGTAATCTAACCAACAGAAATAGCTGAGGGCATTTTTTTATGTGGATTCAGCGAGTTATCCTGTGAGTTACAACTTCAGTGTAAAGTCACACTGAATCTAAACATATGTGTGTCTTTGTGTTCAGATTAGACTGATTGAGATTAACTCTGAGAAGGAGTGCAAATTTAACGCAAATGGTGGCAATCGATACGTATAAGGGCTTAGATGTATGTGTTCATTATCGGGACAAACTGCAATTACTGACTTCCCACTGTTTTTTAGAACACTGGCATGCACCTGACTCTTGCAGTATTTTTTCCTCACATCTTTAGTCTCTGTGCCAATCAGAGACAATTACATTAAGGAATTGGCCATTCATAGCAAATACATTTATCACAAAAAATAAGGAAATTTGTGTTTGGTAGATTATTTCTCTGTGGTAACAATGCTTTTTGGAAAGCCTGTTTAGTTCGCTTTCAAATGGTGCCCCATTTGTAAGGAACATGCATTTGTGGGATGAGCAGCAGCGCTGAGTATGTGGGTTGCGCCCATGAAAAATTTGCCAAATCTTCTCTGCCAATGCCAAACAACTTATTCTGCCATTGACACGTTTGGTGGATTGGATGATTCTGCCTACAGCAGTTGGATCGTAGGCTCAAAGTGTGGAGAAGACGCGGAGACCGCTATGCTGATTGCTGCACCGATAGAGTAACACCTTTTGGTGGAGGCAGTATGATGGTGTGGGGCGGCATCTCCCTCACTGGAAAAATGAGGCTTGTCATCATTGGAGGCAATCTCAATGCAGAGAGATATAGAGATGAGATTCTGCAACCAGTGGCAATCCCATATCTCCACAGTCTGGGACCGAACTCTATCCTCCAAGATGACAACGCTTGCCCCCACAGGGTGGGGTTTATCAGAGACTACCTCCAGAATGTGGGAGTGGAGAGGATGGAATGGCCTGCCAGCAGTCCTGACCTCAAACCCATTGAATACTTGTGGGATCAGCTTGGGCATGCTGTTCATGCCAGAGTGACCAACACAACCACGTTGGCTGACTTGCAACAAATGCTGGTTGAAGAATGCCATCCCACAGCAGTGACCAGGCTGGTGACCAGCATGAGGAGGAGGTGCCAGGCTGTTGTGGCTGTGTATGGTTCTTTAACACGCTACTGAGGCTTCTGTTTGTGAAATTAATACATTGTTAAATTGCCAATATGTCTTGTTTCTTCAAACTTCAATCATCCAATCCACCAAACACCAAACAAGTCAATGGCAGAATAAGCTGTTTGGCATTGGCAGCGAAGGTTTGGCAAATTTTTCATGGGCGCAACCCACATTCTCAGCGCTGCTGCTCATCCCACAAATGCATGCTCCTTACAAATGGGGCACCATTTGAAAGGGAACTAAACATGCCTTCAAACTGATTTATTGCCAAAAAGCATTGTTACCACAGAGAAATAATTTACCAAACACAAATTTCATTACTTTTTGTGCTAAGTTTAGTTATACAGTTAGATATGGCTGAAAAGCTCTGCTGTTTGAGTGAGCTCTCAATGAATCTGGGGGCGCGACTACGGGGAAAGGATGCCTCACATGCCGGGAGACGGCCGAAACGGACGCCTCACACGCCGGGAGATGGCCGCGGGGGATGCGCGACAATAATGGGATGGCGGAGGTTGGGTTTAGGAAAAACACTACGGGAAAAGGACGCCTCACACGCCGGGAGACATGCCACAATAACAGGACGGTTGTGATTAGGAAGACTACAGGGAAACAAAAAGCCACATGCAGGACGCGATCCCCGCTCGACCAGGTGAAAGTCCTGTGTTGTTTTTCACGAACTTCCATGAGACTGGGCTATCTCGTTGCTGTCGAGGGGGACAGTAGTTTTCACGGATACACAGCCTGTACGACACGGAGAAAGCAGCCCAACTGGAACAGCTGCAAAGTGCTGCAAATGCTGTCTCATTAACCGGTGATCACTGGACATCAGTGAGTAATCAACATTATTTAGGAGTTACTAAACACTATTGACTCTAGTAAGGATAGGGATTTTTAGTTTTTTAGTTAGGTACTTGGAGGAATTGTGCGATAATGACAGATTTTTGCAGTTCTTAGAACTAAACGTTCCTAGAACACTTTTTTCGTCGTGTTCCGACAGGAAAAATTTGGGGATTTTTAAGTTCCTCTGGCTGCAGTAGTGTACTTTTTTGGCTCCTACTTGAGAGCAGGATCTGTTCCCTTTTCCTAGGTGTACTTGATTGGTCAAACTTATAAGTCACTGCCAACTCGGAACTTGCAGACAGAGCAACAACCTGTGGTTAACTGTCTTTTTGGAGTTAAACTCCACAAGCGTGTCCTGTGGCTCGCCGGCCGTCACACACACACACAGTCACACACACATCACACACACACACACACACACACACACACATCCACAGCGCAGCAGGCAGAGGCGGGGTCTGTTCCGAGTACCAGTCCCTATGGCCACTTGGCCAGTGGGAATGCAAATGGAAAAAAAGATTTTGGGGGAGAGTAGTTCTTAGAACTGCTTAGAAGTGTACTTTTCCTCTGAAAAATACAAGTACTCTCCAGTCGGAAAGCACCTAATGATTCACTAAATAGTATTAGCAGCACACAATACTTACCCCAACTTGATGTTAAAATTTGTGTGAAAATATTCACACACCTGTGAGCTGAATTTGAAGTTACAGAAAGAAACACATGAGAGCTTGTAAAAAAAATTACGGAACTTGTAAATTGAAATTTGCACTCAGAAAGTGTTCACACACCCGTGTTCTGAATGTGAAGTCCCAGAAAAAATATTCACAAAATGTTACACTTCATGAGATTGTATAACACGAGGTATGGGCTGGGTCAGGATTGACTTGCCGTTCGGTTCGGACCTGGACCCTGGTACTTGGGCAAGCCCTGGGGCCCGTTTTAGGAAGGAGGTTTAATAAACTCTGAGTCTAACCCTGAACTCTGAGTTGATTTACCCTGAGATGGGAAACTTTGAGTTTTCGGTTCCAGAACAGCTGATTTGAGTTGGTTCAATCACTCAGAGTAGGTTCACGCACGTGCACCACCGCTATAAAAAGGCAGCATAATGCAGCCATGATACTATGATTCACCATGGCAACAACCACAAACAAATGGGTCAGCGGAAATACTCATGCGCACATTCAGCGAGTCTGAACATATATTTAGTAAAAAAAAAGCAACACAGCGGCTGCTGCAAAAGAGAGAGAATTTGCGTGGTAGAAAACTGCTGCTAGAGTAAATGCATATATTCCAATATAGTGTATATATTATACAGATTTAGTACCGCCTCATGCGTGAGGCGAGCTTGGCTGGTCGCCATAACGCCGCCGCAGGAAACTGCCTAATGCGACACACACAGAAGGAAACTGCCTAATGCGACACACACACAGAATGTCGACTGTGTGTTGTTTTTGAAGAAGATTTTGTTTCAAAAGAAGCTGGAGGCTATAAAAAAACACCGCTGGCTCAACTATTTAACCCTTGTGTTGTCTTCGTTTCAACCTTTTTTCTGACATTTGTGCGACTTTTTTCACAACTGTTTTTTGCTTTTTCCAACGTTTTAAATTTTTAAATTTTTCTTCTACACATTTTCAGCACTTATTTCTACGTCCAATATTTTCTGATATAAAACAAAAATTTAAAACGGGCCAATGTGACCCGAAGTCAACACAAGGGTAAAAAATTGAGGGTTTGTTCAGGACACCCCCATCTGTTGCTAGCAATGGTGACGCAGTGATTAGTGACGATTCTCTCTGACCAATCAGTAGTCTGCAGTTTTTCACGTCACCTTTTGGTATTGCCTCAGCTCGCTTGGAACTTCAACGGAGGTGATGCTAAAAAAAAGTACCTGTTGGCAGGTACCAGGGACTTTTTTCATAATGGAAAACCAAAAAAGGCGAGTAGAGTCGAGGCGAGTCGAGCAGGTACCATGTAGTGGAAAAACGCCATTAGGTGCAATACTGCGGGCGAAAAAGTACTAGGCATACTCATCCCATTCTGAGGCTACAGCACCATCATTAACATAATTATAATTCATAATCTTTTATTTCAAAGGGTACACATGGATATATTGGGTTTACATCATTCACATGCAATACTGTGGAACTCCTTTTTAATGGCTCTCACTGGTTTGTGTCCAGGGAACACTACAAAAACGTTTAAAACACGTTTCAGAGCGAGTCACACTCTTCTGACGGCGCTTTGCTACAGCGGCTTTACTAAAATGCTCTGCATCACCAATGTTGTAAAGAAACCTGCCGTTTGCAAAAAAAACGTAATGCGACACAAAGAATCTGCTGGGATGTAGAACATGTCCACGATGGGTGACATTAGTGATATGAGGACAGATCCATCATGCTTGTGTCCACTTGGTAGTGTCATGTTTTGGTGTTTTGTCTTATTTTGGTAGTCTGTTTTTCTGTTTTGTATATTGCTCCGTTTCCTGTTTTATTTTGACGGTCTGGTTTTCTGTCTTGTCTTGTTTTAATTCCTGTCTTTTGGTTTTTCCCGCTCTTGTGATTGCCTGATTTTTTTCACCTGTTTCCCAGCCCTTGTGTCACCTGCCTCTTGTTACCTTGTTACCCTCTGTATTTAGTCTTTGTGTTTCCCCTTGTCCTGCGTCAGATCTTCAGTGTTTTGTCTGCAGTTTGTATTTCATTTTGTTTGTCTTCCCACTTCGTGTTAAGAGTTTCTGTTTTACTTGAACTTTATTTTTGGATTCCCGTTTGCCTGCTTGTTTCCAGGACTCTTTTGGTTTTTGTCCATTTTTTTAGTTTATTACAACATCAAAACCATCCTCAGTTTCCGCCTCTGCATTTTGGGGCCACATTTCTCCAGCCATCCATGACAGGTAGATATATATTCTTGAAAGAACTCTTGCTTAGAAAAAGATTGCCTATATTAGTGTTGAAAATACATGTAAATATATGACCAAAATGAATGCTTTCACAGCCTGGTTAGTCATCCAGTACTCCCAACAGCAGTCTTTTTCATGACATTACCGGAATGTCTACCAGCTAAAACAGCTCAGAGTATGACGTCTGCTTTAACCTGCCATAATTCTATTTATTTATTTTTTTGTGTTTGTTAAGGAAATTGCTAAAAATTGCCAATATATGTGCGGTAGGCCTAATGCCATCAAACACAAATTCCTGCATATTTACAGGATTATAGTTGGCCATAGAAATGAGTCTGACACTGATGATAATCTGTTACATTACATGTCATTTAACTGATGCTTTTATCCAAAGCGTCTTCCAATAATCCAACACAGGAACCATCTTTTCTAATGCTGCCACACTCAGTGCGTTTAAAAAAAAAATTGCATCAACTTGGAAAGCGGGGAGAGCGTGTGTCATCCAGAAATGGGTCTCATTGATAGTACTCGCCATAACAAAGTCCTTATTGGGTTTAAAGGTTTGACACTTGTGTTGTTGTTGCAGTTGTTTTTTGCGCTGTTTTTTGCCAAATGCTCTCTTCTATTTCCGGGTCAAAAACCACTGCAGCTGAGTCAACACAGTCTCACTCCCTACTCGTCAAATGTATGACGCATGGTCAAGGAACCCTGGCGTTAATTTTCAACGCCCGGGGGGTACCCGTTGCATTATTTTTCGACGATGGGTTCCGTCAGACATTCATGTTAATCCCTCACCGTCAGATATCGACGAAAGAGAAAAAACACGCCCCCTTAACTTGAAATCTGTGACCGTTTTATTATTGGTATTTTTAGCCCAATAACCGCTGTTTTAATCAACATTTATTCACCGGATCTTATTATGGTTTATGTGTATTTCTCTTAATGTTATTATTATGGCCAGGGAAGCTCGATTGCTTTCTTTTTTTCTTTTTTTGATTATTTATATTTTTAAAACTATAACGCTACACCTATCAACATTTATTTAGATGTTATCATGGTATTCATTTATTTATTTTAATAGTATTATTTCGGTCTTATTACCGGTGAAATATTACAGTATGCTGTAATACAGAACACAATATGATCCGAGCTGAGCACATGCAAAGCTGGTATCCCACAACGCAATGCGGCCATTCATTCACAGAATCAGACAGCGATCAGCTGTTCTTCAACGACAGTATCGCTTCAATAAACATATACAGTCAGTGGTTTAGTCACCAGCAACAACACATTGTTCAGCTTTGTTCCAGTAAGTCATGCACCGTAATAACATTTAAAAACATCCGCGGAATACTCCGGAAGTATTCGCAGTACGTCCCGCTCAGCTGATAAGATAAAAATACATAATATTCGTAATATTGATGTTTTTGTGTAACGTTGTATTAGAGGATGTAAACAATGAAGAAATTACATTGGGGCAAAAAAGTATTTAGTCAGCCACCAACTGTGCAAGTTCTCCCACTTAACAAGATGAGAGAGGCCTGTAATTGTCATCATAGGTACACTTCAACTATGAGAGACAAAATGAGAAAAAAAAATCCAGAAAATCACATTGTAGGATTTTTAATGAATTTATTGGTAAATCCCTCGGTAAAATATGTATTTGGTCACCTATAAACATGCAAGATTTCTGTCTCTCACAGACCTGTAACTTCTTTAAGAGGCTCCTCTGTCCTCCACTTGTTACCTGTATTAATGGCACCTGTTTGAACTTGTTATCAGTATAAAAGACACCTGTCCACAACCTCAAACAGTCACACTCCAAACTCCACTATGGTCAAGAACAAAGAGCTGTCAAAGGACACAAGAAACAAAATTTGTAGACCTGCACCAGGCTGGGAAGACTGCATCTGCAATAGGTAAGCAGCTTGGTGCGAAGAAATAAACTGTGGGAGCAATTATAAGAAACTGGAAGTCATACAAGACCACTGATAATCTCCCTCGAGCCGGGGCTCCACGCAAGATCTCACCCTGTGGGGTCAAAATGATCACAAGAACGGTGAGCAAAAATCCCAGAGCCACACGGGGGGACCTAGTGAATGACCTGCAGAGAGCTGGGACCAAAGTAACAAAGGCTACCATCAGTAACACACTACGCCGCCAGGGACTCAAATCCTGCAGTGCCAGACGTGTCCCCCTGCTTAAGCCAGTACATGTCCAGGCCCGTCTGAGGTTTGCTAGAGAGCATTTGGATGATCCAGAAGAGGATTGGGAGAATGTCAGATGAAACCAAAATAGAACTTTTTGGTAAGAACTCAACTCGTCGTGTTTGGAGGAGAAAGAATGCTGAGTTGCATCCAAAGAACACCATACCTACTGTGAAACACCGGGGTGGAAACATCATGCATCAGGCTGTTTTTCTACAAACCAGGATGACTGATCCGTGTAAAGGAAAGAATGAATGGGGCCATGTATCGTGATATTTTGAGTGAAAACCTCCTTCCATCAGCAACGAAGGAGTGGCTTCGTAAGAAGCATTTCAAGGTCCTGGAGTGACCTAGCCAGTCTCCAGATCTCAACCCCATAGAAAATCTTTGGAGGGAGATGAAAGTCCGTGTTGCCCAGCGACAGCCCCAAAACATCACTGCTCTAGAGGAGATTTGCATGGAGGATTGGGCCTCTCTCATCTTTTTAAGTAGGGGAACTTGCACAACTGGTGGCTGACTAAATACTTTTTTGCCCCACTGTAATAATAATAAAATGCAGTTTCACGTATTTGTCTCATGTATGGTCTGCTCGGCCAGCCACCTGGCAGCGGCAATCTGACATGGAATGGAGCCAGCAGCCACGGCAGACAGCAGAAACACAGGAGCTGAACATGTCCCCCCCCCCCCCCACCCACCTCGGAAGAACTACAAATACACAAGCTTTGTAACAGGTTCTGTGGTGTCTCTTATGGGAGTTGTAGTTTTTAAATATATTGGTATATTTCTCATAATTAGAAGTTGGTAGTATATAATTTTGGCTACACCCTGGGGTTTTTTGTGATGGGGAACACAATGGTGTCATCAGATTTTAAAAATATAATCGTTAAACAGGTGAAAACAGCGTATTACCACATTTGACAGTGCTTACAGTGGGTCAAATTTGGTGACCATATCTACATGACAGCTGAGGTCCAGAGCTTTCTATAACAGCTGGTCTTATGTGTGTAGCTCCTTCTGTTGCTAAATGACAAGCCTTCAAACATGTACTGGGTTCAAGGTTCAGAGATCAATATTTCAAAGCAGGAGTAATGTATCCTCTTCAGACTGACATGTTACTGTCGAGGTTGCAACTGCTCTTCACCCCAGAGTCCTCGCTCCCTACCGTCCCCGAGCTGACGTGTAACCCTTCTGTTCCCGAGCTGACGTGTAACCCTTCTGTTCCCGGGCTGACGTGCAGCTCTCCTGACCCCGGGCTGACGTGCAGCCCTCCTCATCCTGGGCTGGTGTGCAGCTCTCCTGACCCCGGCAGCCCCCCTGAATCCAGGCTAGCTAGCAGCCTTCTTGAGCCCCGGCTGGCTAGCAGCCTCTCTGAGTCCCGGCTAGCTAGCAGCTTCCCTAATCCCCGGCTGGCTAGCAGATTCCCCGCTAGCTAGCAAACCCCCTGAATCCAGGCTAGCTAGCAGCCTCTCTAAGCCCCGGCTAACTAGCAGCCTCTCTGTGTCCCGGCTAGCTAGCAGCCTTCCTGAGCCCAGGCTAGCTATTAGCCTCTCTGTGTACCCGCTAGCTGGCAGCCCCCCTGTATCCAAGCTGGCTAGCAGCTTCTCTGAGTCCCGGCTAGCTAGTAACCTCCCTGAGCCCCAGCTAGTTAGCGGTTCCCCTGAATCCAGGTTAGCTAGCAGCCTCCCTGGTGTCCCCGAGCAGCTCCCTGGTGTCCCCGAGCAGCTCCCTGGTGTCCCCGAGCAGCTCCCTGGGGTCCCTTAGTACTCTGGCGTTCCCGGGTTTTCTGGCGTTCCCAGGTTGTCCTGTGTCCCAGATTCCCAGCTGGCTAGCAGCCTCCCTGATCCCCGGCTGGCTAGCGGCTTCCCAGATCCCCGGCTGGCTAGCGGCTTCCCAGATCCCCGGCTGGCTAGCGGCTCTCCTGATCCCCGGCCGGCTAGCGGCTCTCCCCGGCCGGCTAGCGGCTCTCCTGATCCCCGGCCGGCTAGCGGCTCTCCTGATCCCCGGCCGGCTAGCGGCTCTCCTGATCCCCGGCCGGCTAGCTGCCCACCTGGATCCCGGCTGAGGTCCAGCTGCCCACCTGGATCCCGGCTGAGGTCCAGCTCCCCTGACTCCCGGCTGGTGTCCAGCCCCTCTGAACGGGCTATAATCATTCCCTGAGACCGCCCCTGAGACCACCCTTGAGACTTTGCTGGTCCCCGACGCCCCCGAGATCACCCCTGAGACTTTGCCGGTCTCTGGCGACCCTGAGGTCGCCCCTGAGACTTTGCTGGTCTCTGGCGCCCCTGAGACTGCCCCTGAAACTTTGCCGGTCTCCAACGCCCCTGAGACCACCCTTGAGACTCCCCCAGAGACTTTGCCTGTGTCGGTCAAACCGACTCCTGGACAATTGTTTATGGAGTCTGTCATCTGAGGAGGAAGCAAGAGCCCAAGTGAACAAGCTGCAGGTGCTCCTAGCTTAAGGGGGTTTTGAGCTGCGCCAGTGGGCAAGCAACCGATCAGCAGTCATCAGCCACCTTCCTTTAGATGCCAGGTCAGACAGTTCTGAGCTCTGGATTGCGCAGGGCCAGCCAGATGGCCAGGAGTCAGCCCTCGGGCTTCACTGGCACTGCCAATCTGATACCCTATCTTACAAGCTCAGAACCAAGACCTACCCACAGACTACTCTACGCGTCATCTACAAGGTATTAGCAAGCCAATATAACCCCATTGGTTATCTGGTGCCCTTCACCACAAGAGCTAAGGTGGTGGTGGTGCAACAGCTTTGGGCAAAACAGTGGGATGATCCTGATCTACCTGATGACCTGCTCCAGACATGGAAGGAGTGGGAAAGGGAACTGCCTGAGCTTCAGCACATCACTCTTCCTAGATGCTACAGTAGCCCTGAGCTAGACAACCCAAACAGCCTGAGGGACATTCACGTGTTCTGTGATGCTTCGGAGAAGGCTTATGGTTCTGTAGCTTATTGGTTCTGCTTAGGGTGCACTGACTGCCGCAAATGGTGCGGTAAACCAGAAGTGCCAGGTATGGCGGATCTTCCTAAATCAAGACTACGTCTGCATCAACCTGCTTTTTACTCTACCGGAGTAGATTGCTTTGGGCCCTACCAGGTCACCATAGGAAGAAGAAAGGAAAAGAGGTGGGGATCATATTTAAATGTATGACCACCCGAGCAGTGTACCTCGACCTCCTGTCTGCAATAGACACTGATTCCTTCCTTATGGTGTTCCGGAGGTTCTCATCTTGTCGAGGGAAACCTTTTGAGCTCCTATCAGAGCAGGGAACTAACTTTCGGCCTGACCTCAAAGCTCGACTGGCCAAGGAGAAGATACACTTTCGTTTCAACCAACCAAGTGCTCCACATTTTGGTGGGTGTTGGGAGAGAGAGATCCGTTCACTGAAGCAAGCGCTACAGGTAACCTTAGGTGCCCAATTCATGACCGAAGAAGTCCTCAGGACTGTTTTGGCCGAAATCGAGGGGATCCTCAATTCTAAGCAGCTTGGCTACGTCACGTTCAACATAGCAAATCCGGACCCAGTCACCCCCAACTCTCTGCTGATGGGGCGGCCAGATGCATCACTGCCCCAGGTTGTGTACCCGGAGTCAGAAATACTCAGCCGACGCAGGTGGAGACACAGTCAACTACTGGCTGACCACTTTTGGAAACATTTCATCAAGTACTACCTTCCTGGTCTAAAAGCGCGCCAGAAATGGACCTCAGAAACTGCCGACCTACAGGTTGGTGTCACTGTGATGGTCGTCGACCCTCAATTACCTCGAGCACTGTGGCCAGTTAGACAGATCTCCCAAATCACCCCTGGTCAGGATAATAGAGTAAGGACTGTTGAAGTCAAGTTAGGGGATCGCACCTACCTGCGCCCGGTGGCCCGTATCATTCGACTCCCTGCCCTGCCAGACTAGAGACATATGTGGCCTTTCCGGATTGTTCAGATTTCCAGGGTAAATCTGGGGGCGGCTGTAAAAAAGGCCATAGGAACACTTCCTCTCTCTCCTGAGATGATCGACCAATCAGTGATGAGTCATCTCTTTGATCTCCTGCCAATCACTCACACTCAGGAGGAGAAGGGCACAGACAGCAGCAGCTGTGACACAGACTTTTCTTTATCTTTTCTTTCCAGTTTTCGGACTTATTGAGAACCACATCCAACTTAACTTCATGTTCAAGTCATAAATAAATCTTCCTGGTGTTCAACCTCAAACATCTCTGGTTCAAGTTCTTACCGCACACCCTACAGCGGGCCAGTATTTCAGTAGCTAGTTTTCCAGTAGTTTTTACAATCTCAATATATTGACTTGATATCTCAAAATATTGACTTAGAATCTCAAAGTAATGAGGTATTTTAAAATATTGACTTGGAATCTCAATATATTGACTTAGTATCTCAAAGAATTCACTTAGTATCTCAATATGTTGACTTAATATCTCAAAATATTTGCTTAGTATCTCAATATATTGACTCAATATCTCAATATATTGACTTAGTATCTCAGAATATAAACTAAGAATCTCAAAGTAATATGAAACTTTAAAATATTGACTTAGAATCTCAATATATTGACTTAGTATCTCAATATAGTGACTTGATATCTCAATATTTTGTCTGTCCATCGGGTGGAGAGGACGGCGAGGTTGTTGTGTTTTTAGCGGTTCCTACCGTAATTCTAAGCCTAAAAAGTGTGTCTGTCAGTTGGGTACAGAGCTCCGCGTGAGCACAGACTTTTATGACTGTCAATATAGCCAGCATCTAACGTTAGCTACTCCGCTGTGCTGTGAATTAGTGTCTGGCTATGTAAGACAAGTGTCTAGTAACATTGTTGTGGATGCTGCGGTCTCAGCCTGGCAACCTCTGTGAACTTCGAGTCTGGGGAGGAGGGGGCGGGGGAGACGACTCTCTCCAGCATTTTGAATTTGTACTGTAGTAACTATTTTAAACACTAGCTGTTAGTATTACATACTGCACCTTTAAACCAATCACAAACGTCTTGGGCAGTGTTAAGCCCCCCGGACGGAGCCGCTGCAAAGTTGTGTGAGAGGAAACTCAAATTAGACAGAAAGTCTAGCTAGCTGTCTGTATTTACCCTGTCTGGTTTGAGGAGCAGTTAACCAAAATCCACCGGAGTTTAAAATTCCAACAAAAAAGAAAGTGGAAGGAAATGGAAATCGGCTAAGATACATGCATCCGGCGGATTTTCCTGCGGCACCGGAGCAACCCCGGAAGTGGGACGTCGTGGATATAGATTAGATAGAAAGGTAATCCGCATACGGAGGCAGATTAGGGTGGTGGATGGTTTACACAATAAAGGTGTGTCACTTAAACATACATTTTGTAACCCCCCACCCCCACGATCTTTCCCTAACCCTAACTAAGTGGTTTTACCCTGCACGTTGAAAAATGACAGCAAGAGGTCCAGACCCACAGCGCAAAAAGTGATGCCAAGGGCTCCAGACAAAGTGCGTTGATAAATGACGCCACAGAGATACTCGTCAAATATTGCCGCAAATGGGATTACGTTGTAATAAATTGAAAGCCCCCTATGTCTGAGTGAAACGCAAAAGGAGACTTTTTTGCATCGGTAACTAACACCAAAGGCACCTGACCAAGCGTCTGGGAGTGAGACTGTTTTGCAAAAGCTCAATTGTAGGATATAAGTATAATTTTCAAATGGCATTGTTTAATGTCTGGAGCACCGCAGATTAAATTAAGTTTGCATCCATTATGTTGAGTAGCTTCAAATAAATGATTTACTTATTTTTTTCCTGAGGGCAATTGATTATCACTGGATAAAATAAAACGGTTAAAAATAAATAATACAATTCATATCAAGGTACAGCTTGTATTGTGGTAGCCTATACCAAAGTAAAACTATGCAAACTCCACATGCATACAACAATGACACCTAACTGTAATTAAGTAATTTGATGGCTGGTGGGATTCATGAGTGCTTATATGCAATAAACCTCATCTTGGGCAGCAGTTGTGAATACCAGTGAGAGGGAGCAGTTCTTCATGGATAGATTGTCACAGTATGCAGAGCCTGTCTTAATGCTCTGACAGTCATACAGTGTCTGCTTTGCCTCTATGATCTTACTGACCTCGGCAAGTGCACGTGTGTGTAGTATAAACAAGAAACCATGAACAAACAATACAATTGACTAAACAAAGAGGTAAAGCATTCTGATCGTGGTTCATTCGATACCTACTGTGAGTACATTTACATGTAAATTATGAGGGTAATGTTTTCTCAAATCACTCACAGCTTTTATGCCCTGACTGGGAATGACTCTTGTTTTTTATTTAATGGTAAATTGCAACCGGGCGGAGCATTACTGCCACTTATTGTCGCCCCCAAAATATATACCAGCTTGTTTTCTCACTATCCGACCATAGTATAAAGGTACTTGTTGAAAAAAAACACATATATAAATTACATTTGTTTCAGTCGCCACTGCTGCAGCTTCCCCACCCGCCACTTTGACAAGTTTAAAATTACGTTGGTGGTCCCGTAGCTTCTGCTCCATAGCAAAGATGGCGACCGATGAGGGTGAGTAGTGTCTGATTCTAATTCAGCGGATTGCAAGAAGGTTGACGCACCCATGAGTATTATAATGGCATGATAATGACATGCTAATAACACGTGCTTATATACATTAGTAAAGCTGTCCAGAAAAATAACTGAAACACAACCTATCTGAGGTGCACAGAGGTAAAGGAACTGGGAACAAGAGAGACACACTGTCCCAACAGACGTCTGCCTGTCTGTGTCAGCTCCATTGATCAGAGCCCTCCAGTGAGACTCACTTGCCCCCCTGAGCCCAGGCTAGCTAGCAGCCCCCCTGAGCCCAGGCTAGCTAGCAACCTCCCTATTCCCCGGCTAGCTAGCAGCTCCCCTGAGTCCAGGCTAGCTAGCCGCCCCCCAGATTCCCCGCTAGCTAGCCGCCTCCCTGAGCCCCGGCTAACTAGCAACCTCTCGGAGCCCCCACTAGCTAGCAATCCCCCTGAGTCCCAGCTAGCTAGCAACCTCCCTGAGCCCCAGCCAGTTAGCTCCCTAGTGCCCCCGGGCAACTCCCTAATGCTCCCGAGCAGCCCTTTAGTGCCCCCGAGCAGCTCCCTAGTGCCTCCGAGCTCTCTAGTGCCCCCAAGCAGCTCTCTAGTGCCCCCGAGCAGCTCTCTAGTACCCCTGGGCTCCCTGGTGACCCCGGGCTTCCTGGCGCCCCTGAGTTTTCTGGCGTTCCCGAGTGTCCTAGCGTTCCCGAGTGTCCTAGCGTTCCCGCGTCTCCTAGCGTTCCCAGGTTACCCTGTGTCCCAGATTCCCAGGTGGCTAGCAGTCTCCCTGATCCCCGGCTGGCTAGCCATTTCCCTGACCCCCGGCTGGCTAGCAGTCTCCCTGATCCCCGGCTGGCTAGCCATTTCCCTGACCCCCGGCTGGCTAGCGGCTGTCCTAATCCCCGGCCGGCTAGCGGCTGTCCTAATCTCCGGCCGGCTAGCGGCTGTCCATATCCCCGGCCGGCTAGCGGCTGTCCATATCCCCGGCCGGCTAGCGGCTGTCCAGATCCCCGGCTGACGTCCAGCCCCCCAGAGTCTGCACTGACGTCCAGCCCCCCAGAGTCTGCGCTGACGTCCAGCCCCCCAGAGTCTGCGCTGACGTCCAGCCCCCCAGAGTCTGCGCTGACGTCCAGCCCCCCAGAGTCTGCGCTGACGTCCAGCCCCCCAGAGTCTGCGCTGACGGAGCTTCCAGAGACTACGCTGACGGAGCTCCCAGAGACTCCGCTGATCTGCACCCCTGAGACCTTGCCAGTCTCTTGCACCCCTGAGACCGCCCCTGAGACTTTGCCGGTCCCCGGCGACCCTGAGGCCACCCCTGAGACCGCCTCTAAGACCTTGCCGGTCTACGGCGCCCCTGAGACCACCCTTGAGACCCCCCCCAGAGACTTTGCCTGTGTCGGTTAAACCGACTCCTGCCCCTCCTGTTTCGCCGGCACTGTCTCCCAAGAGGCTTCGCCTTGGCCTACCTGCTCGGCCGCCCGAAGGGACTCGTAGGCAACGACGGCCACCTCAGAACCCTCGACGTCCAGTACGGCCGCCTGAGGGATGCTGCCCTCGTCGCCGGTGGCCGGAAGGTTTCTGCCTTCCTCGCCGGCCACCGGAGGGCTCCTGCCTTCGTTGCTGCTCTCTGCCCCCTGTTGCCGAGGTCTCTCTGCCCCCTGTTCCCCGAGTGGCCCCGCTCTGTTTCCCCGAGTGGCCCCGCTCTGTTTCCCCGAGCGGCCTCTCTCTGTTCCCCCGTGTACCCCAGTGACTTTGTCCCCTGTGCCCCTGGACTCTCTGTGCCCTGTGCCTCCGTGACTCTCTGCCTCCCCCGGACTCTCGCCCTCCCTGGGCTGTTTTCTGTTTTTCTTATGTTTTTTGGTCGTCTGGAATCCGCCCCTTGAGGAGGGGTTACTGTTATGGTTTTGGTATTTTGCCTTGTATTTTGTTCTATTTCTGTTGCCTTGTTTAGTTATTTTTGTAGGTTTCCTGTGTTTGTATATTTATTCTGTATTGTTTCCGTTCCATGTCTTGTAAATTTAAAACCCTGTGTCATGTGTTGTGTATTCCCATGTTCTGTTTCCTGTTTTATTTTGATATTCCTGTTTTCTGTCTCGTCTGTTTTGTCTAGTTTTACTTTGCTCTCCCGCCTTGTTGATTGTCCTGCCCCGCCCTAATGTGCTGCACCTGTTGTATCACCTGTCCCTCGTTTGTTCATTACCTCTTGTATTTAACCCCCGTCAGATTGTTTTGCTTGTGTCCTGTCTGCTTTTGCCCTCGTGTGTTTTCCTGTGCCGTCAGCCTGCGCATCTTTTATGTATCCTTCTGCGTTCTGTTTCTTGGATTTTCCAGCCTCTGTTCTGCCGTTTTTGGAATTAAAAGATCACTGAGTTCACACCATCTCCTGCCTGCCGTGTTTCCCTCTGCATTTGGGCCATTTAATCCTGCATCCATCACAACAATCAATGTGTGTTGTCATAAAAATACATGTTTATGACTTTAATTAAGCTCTGTAATGGTTTCATTCTTTGATGATTGGTCCATGGTTTTTATAACCTGATCACTTCACATGATGAAACTATGATGAAAATAATCTTGAATACACTGCAAAAGAAGGTAATGAAATACGACATAGATCCATTTCAGGAGATGCAAGTTATTGTAAGCTTTGCTCATCCAAAATTCAATTTAGTCCTGAGCCATTCGGTTCAAAATCAAGGAACACTAAATCGCCATGAGTCAGAGCTCCGAGAACAGTTTCATATGCTGTCTCTGTGACAGAGCACGGCAGTCTGACAATGTGTTCAAGCTGCTCTGGGAGAACAGGATAGCAGTGCAGTCATTGACGGTCATTGAATGGTAACTAAAGATTGGAGCTCTGATCATAGCAGAGCTTTTGAAATACCAACGAAATACCCACAGTAAACCTGAAATCTCTGCAATTTAAGAAAAGCTATGCAAATTGACTAAACATCTTCATCAATTTGACACAAGCTGCATTTAGATTCAGATATTCGGATTCATCAAGAAACCCCTATTAGCATTGCATTACACAGACACTACAGTTAAAGCTGTTACTTCATGGAAATTACTTTCTTAAACACTTAGTGATGGCCAAATGAAGCTTCATGAAGCTTTGTGAACCATTATCTAAATTCCAGCTAAAGTAAACATCTGATTTAAAACTGCTAAAACTCAATTCCCTCAAAACCAGGGCCAGTTCATACATCTCAGAGATTTCTGAAGAAGAATGCCTGTAATCTAAGTCTTTTCCCCCTTGAGTTTTACACCACATAGATTTACACCAATACTTCCAAAAATTCTAGCCTGGGAAAACCCTGACAAACTTCCGGCAAATTTGAGATTTGCTCTGCAAGTCCGTCTGGCCAAGAGCCCATTCAAGCCCATTTCCAATTTTTCCAAATCGAGGCACCAATCACAAACGTTGAGGCGGGCTTTACACAATGATGACAGCGCAGCGACGGCGAGCAGCTTTTTGTTTACATTCAACATGACGGCCACCGAAGCACAGCAACCCGTTGATGCCGCTGTCGCTGCTAGGTCACCTGATCATTGGTCTGATTGGTTGAAGGACTATCCAATTGCGCCCAGAGGCATTTGAGCGGCGTCCGTTGGTGACGCACCTTTGGAAATGGGCTGTGAATGAACCTTCCCCAGACCCACTCTGTTACAACTGAAAAGGTTCTGGTGTCAACCAGGCTACTAAAATACACAAGTTCTCCAAATTAAATGACAATACGTCGTTTGTCCATGCCCCGTAGAATGACACATAGAAGGGTACGGCAGATATCTCCAACACTGGGCAACTCTCACCTAAACTATCTTTTCCATTACATGGTACCTACTCAACTCGCCTCGACTCTACTCGCCTATTTTGGTTTTCCATTACAAAAAAAAGTACCTGGTACCTGCTAACAGGTACTTTTTTTTAGTGCCACCTCCGTTGAGGTTCCAAGCGAGCTGAGCCGATACCAAAAGGTGACGTGAAAGTGACAGACGGGGGTGTCCTGAACAAACCCGCCATTTTTAAATAGTTTAGCCAGCTGTGTTTTTTTTTTGCTGCCTCCAGCTTCATTTGAAACAAAATGTGTCTTTTGGCTGCGGCAACAACAACACACCTTCGACGTTCTGTGTGTGTCGCGTTAGGTCACGGCAGTTTACTGTGGCGCCGCTATATAAGACGACCAGCCACGCTGAGGCGTTACTAAAATCTGCAATGGAAAACGGACGCACAGTGTGGCGAGTAGAGTCGAGGTGAGTCGAGCAGCTACCATGTAATGGAAAAACGCCATAATAGACTAATACATGGCACTAGGGGTAGGATATAAAGTTTTTTCTTTTAAGATAATTTTTTTGGCTTTTGTTGCCTTTATTGATAGGACAGATTAAGTCAGGAAAGTGGTATGCACCAAAGGGCCGCAGGTCAGAACCATCCCGCGGCCACTGCAACAAGGACTATGCCTCTGTACATGGGGCGTACACTCAACCAGGTGAGGCGCCCCTGAAGTATGTATTTTTGATTTGGGGGTGAACTGTCCCTTTTAACAATATTAGTAGAATAACTAGTATTAACATTTCTCGGACTGTTTGGTTAAACAGTTAGGAGAAATGCGACTGTCTCGGTTTCGGTTAGGGTTTTTGTCTGACGAAATCAGTCTGCAGTAGGTGTTTGGAAGAGACCAAATCAATCAAGGATAAAAGTGTACACTTTGAACACTGTCTTTCTGAAAATGCTTGTTATGCAGCCAGTTTTTAATCCCTGCTAGAGCGTTGCTCAATAGTCTGATGCTTTGGACTACACCTTGATTATTAATGTAGCGTCCTCCACATAAAGCGGCCTAAAGATGTGAGGCTGCCCTTTTACTTGGAATACTACTGAAAAATCCAGGCTTTAAAAGTAAGTTAAAACCTCTCCAAAGATGAATGGCTTGCCTAACTTAAAACATGTTGCAATTTCCATATTTATGAAGACATTAATTTCTGTATTAAAGAATTAAGACCAAGCTTATAACCTTTAGCAAACAACTGCATTATGAGCAGAGTGCTCGGAGCTACTGTATGCAATCATCTCAGGTTGTGTACAAATCACCCTTCTTTGGCCAAAATAAACCTACACAAAATGTCAAATTTGTCAAAGCATAGTGTTTTGTAAATTACTCCATTTGGACAAAGAAGTCAGATAGAACCTTATAATTCTAAGGTCATGATTTATGTATGGAGCACATATTTATTACTCATGATTTTGAAATTGTGACACAACTTACATCTTATGTCTTTTTCAAATTCTACCCTCAAAAAAACAACAATTCTCTGATCTGAAAATGATGACTTGATGAAACAAGCTATACATCCGCCCACGTGCGAGGTCCCGGCACACTGTAGTCCACTCTTCCTTCAAACAACCTGGGGTTGTCTGTAAATGAAACCGTTCTCTTGCTTCCCTTACTACAGACAATAAAGCTGCCACAATGAGAGAAGTGCTTACATAAATCTGAGCAGTGCAAATGAAAAACACATTTCAAGTTGCTCCGTGGCAGGGCGTGCACCGAAGACAAAGTGAGTTGAAGAGACAATAAAGTTTCTTTCTATAGGATGCTCACTAACGAGATGAAAAAGAGATTAGCGCTTGATGCCTCACCTTTCATTTTCTGACAATTAGAAATCGGTGTTTAACTCTGTGCAGGCCGTGGCAGCTCCCCTTGCTTTATGCAGGCAAAGATGTTACATTGTGTTTCTTCTCTCGCTCCACCTCCAAATGGGTCGATTATGCAAGCAGCTCATAATGACCTCATAATTCAATGAATGAAATCGTCCTATGCTGTGGTGCAGGTATGATGATGTGTTGGAATAAATGCTCCCCGGAGCCACAGCGGGATGTCCCTTCCATAATAAACCAGGGTGAACCAAGCAGCGACTGGCAGATCAATATCCCAACATTCAAAGTAACCCAAAGGCTCAACCAGCCCATCTTCCCCATCTGTCTTTATATTAATAATCTATAACCTAATCAATCCTCTTCCATTGATTACATCTAGCTCAGAAGGAAGGTGTGTGTGCACCAGTTACCATTTGTTACTCCACAAATTAAACACAGCAGCTGTGGGATGCAGTTATTTGGTGACGTTAGATATTTTTGCTGTAGTATTTTCTTTTTTGCTTCTTTTGCAAAAGAATGGTGACAGGAAAATGCTGTAAACGCACCTCCAGGGCAGCAACAACAAGGATTTACTGAGCTTTATATAATGGGGCTGGTAGTACATTGCCTCTAAAATAAAATGTGTAGGTGTACACTGGGTATAAATGTGTGCAGCCTCGCTTATCTTTAGGAACACAAGGAACATCTAATAGCATCTGCAGAAAACACACTCCTGACACAAAACAATATATTTCTTTAATTTATTTTCTAAAAACCACACACATCGAACACCACTGTGCCAAGAAGAACATCAGTTCAATATTGGATAGCTTCTTTAAATGTTAACTTTGAGATAAATATTTGAAACTACTCCGCTTGTTTGTGTTGAACTACCACATTGAGGATTTCTAAACTGTTTCACGTGAAAAGTCAAAATAAAAAAAATAAAAAAGAAAAGTCCAACACATTCTCACTCCCATCTCGTAAAATACGGACGCTTGGTCAGGTGCCTTTGTCGTCGCTTTAACTAAACACGCTTGGTCGGGACTATTGGCATCCCTTTTGACACAGGTTAAGGAAAAGCTCGTGGGTGGGCTTACTTTCCGTGACTCGCGGGAACGGGATGGTTGAGTTTAGGGAAAGGTCGTGGGTGGGCTTACGTTTTCGTGACTCGCGGGAAGAACGGGACGGTTGGGTTTAGAAAAAGGTCGTGGTTGGCTTACGTTTCCGTGACACGCAGGAATAACGGGATGGTTAAAGACACACGAGGGACACAAACCCCGGTCTCCTGGGTTAAAGTCCTGGGTTTGACCCATCCACCACCCCGACCAACCTCCCTACGCAGAATTTCCCCCTTACATACTACTCGCTAAACACCGTGTAGATGCTGCTCTCCCCCGGTACGTTCTACAAACAAGCTGAAGGGCGCTTTTTTCGTCGCTTCAGACGCTGACAGCCACTGTCCAAACGTCGTTTGGAGTGAGTACGGGTTGAAAAGTCCTAGTATGTACCAAAACTCTGAGTCACTCCTCCTGTGATTGCAGCACATGCATGAACAATTAGAAATAGCATGATAAAATGCTGCCGCCAGGCTTTTAACTCGCACTAAAACCTATTTTGCAGTGGACTAGTATTACCTGTATGGGACCTCTAGTAATTTGCAATAATTGCTGAGGTAATTTGTGATCTTAACCCCGTGAGAATGTCTGTAATTTGTCAAGTAAAAATTCCACCGAAAATTATATTTCACGAAACACAGAGCATGCGCTGGCAATTATGAATGAAAGCTTTGACATCATACGTGGGGTATAATGTCAGTGAATTTGAGTGAAATACAGACTATTGTTTTTCAATGACCACTGACTTCTTACAACAAACTCTCTGTAAGAGATTAAAGATACTCTCAATGAGAAAATCATCTAAACACTTAAAAAAAAGATTATGCATTTTTGATGAAGTGCCCCTTTAAAGAAGAATTTCTGCCACCCTTAGAGACATCATGTATTCGACCAAAGACATTGAATGATTAAATTCCCTCATGGAGATCATAAAGATTAGCCTAATCTGACTGCTATCAAAAATACTTTTTTAAAAATGACTAAATGCACCCGAGTGCATATAAGCTGATCCTAGGGATACTGAGTGTTTACTCCACATTATGATGACTTCCGTTTTAAACACTTCACAAGAATTTTGCTTTTATCAAATTACAGATGGGAATCTATGTTAGGAAGCAAAAGGTTAATTATATTCTTGTCTCAATGAAAGGTGATGATTCATTCTTGCTGAACTACTTCTAATCAATTCATCTGCAAGTTCAGGTCCTTTTAAATATCGTAACTTGAAGAGTCTTTGCACACTTTACAAAACAGATGAAAAGATCAATTTCTCCAACACACAATTACTCATGAACATTGCCCACATACATACAATTGGATAATGGGTTAATATTTCTATGAATGATAAAACAGTGTATATCGTCGTTGCCGGGCGAAAACTATCCAAAACCGTTTTTCAGGAAATGGAAGAAAAAAAAAAAGCTAATTTGAAAACATTGTATTGAGCTATTTACCTTCGACACAGTCAAAATAATATCGCCTCGTCACTGTTTAAATGAAAACCCACAGACAGACATAAATGTGACCAATACATACAATACAAAAATTAAGATGACAAAATATAGAAGTACAAGGTTTTTTGTACAGTGACATGTACAGTATATGTCTGCATATTTTCAACATCTCAAAGATACAAATGGGTGCAAATATTTAAAATACTATGTTTCCATGAAGGCTCATCGTCTATGGTGAAGATACATGGCGATGAAGAATGACAGTAGATATTGTACATCACTGTATACCATGATCATGGTGAGCGTTCCAGAGCTTGTGCTATTTTTACAATATGTTAAAGATTTGAATGGGTGCAAAGTATGTATGGGCCAAAGTTCTTGATTGCGATTTACCGTTCAGAATTTACCATATATCAGCACCTCTGAAAATTAGATTTTGAACTCAGGGCATGCTATGCCAATGCTGCAGATCTACAGTGAACGACTGTTGAGTAGGATTAGCACCAAATACAAACAAAATAATCACAAGCCTCTAACAAATACTGGTATGTGGTTTTCTCTCGCTAGGTGTTATGCTTTCATCTTCTGCTGTATACAGTATTTTAAAGGATTTTGCTCTCTACTCTTTAACATTTGGAGAGAGCGTGCAGCTGTGCTACGTGATTGTCTTTATGGCTGTCTTGAATCCTCCAGTAATTATTCCTGCCTCTTCCTCAAACATTTCGACACCAATGTATCAGCTGAAGGAGAAATAGAGATATAATGAATGTGAGTTATTTGTCATTAAGCTTCCATCTGTCTGTCATCCTGCACTTCAGTATGTTTCTTATTTTCATACCAAACATGTATCGTTTGATTTAGGTGTATGTGTGTAAATTTCATTGGATTTCATTCCATTCTATTCTATGCAAAATATAAAAGTAAGCTTTAAATTCTGGCTTGTGCATAGTCTGCATGACCTGCAGCAGTTGTTCCTCTGGTCAAAATCATTTCACTGCTTTTTATCGTTCCATATTTGGTCATACTAATTGTGTGTAATGATGTTTCTCTGATTGTGGTAATATCTATAGAGTGCTGTTGGATTTTAGTCTAATTGCCAAACTGATTGCTTATCTCTCCCATCGCCCTAATAGGCCGTACACCACATGGATTGGTCATTGAGTGCAAATACCTTATTTTTGAGAGAAAGTGAGCATGATGCCAATGGACTATCAGACCGTTGCAGTAAATTATGGCTTGGTTGAAATGACAGTGCTGTGGTGTATTATTGTAATTAGGAGAGCAAATCAGTGAAGGCTGAACAGAGCCGCAGAGAGCGGGTCTCCAAATACTCATCTGGTTTGAGTTGATGACCTGCTGAATGAGTTAAAAGGGGCAATTTATCTGTCAAAAATGGCTTGTTGTATTGGCCACAACAATTATCGGCGAGGCTAAAAGTTGAGATACATTAGCCCCAGACGGTATAGGGAGATACAGTATTGTTTGGTAATATGAAAGGTTGTGTCTGATTCTGCGAATGCAAAAATTATAATTACGACAACCACATGCTTGACTGTTTGCTAAGCCCTTTAGTAACTGTTGCTACACTTGTCAAGTTTTTCATTCTTACATGACACCTGTTCACTTTCCAGTGGTACAGTGGCAAATGCACCACTTACAATTCTTTGTGACTTTTGAAACAATGGGTCTGTCTAGCCTGTCCTTCTGTCAATTTTGCCAACTGATGCTGGAAGATTTTTCCAGTCAAGCAAGCTAATTTAGCCAATGTAGCATTTGGTTGAAAACACTGTATCTGGCTGACTAGTACTCAAAAGCGTAGATTTGCATATGGACGGTAGGGAGATGGCCCTCCCAGTATTTTAGTTGGACGGAATGTCACTAACAATATTGGAGCGAGCCCATTTGCATCATCTTACTGCTAGACATGGAGGAGGCCAGAGCTGATTTTTTTTTTTTTTTATAAGGACAATGCATATTAATCAACATTTCTGTAAATGTGCGAGTGTTAACCAGCTGGCTAGTTCCTTTGATCAGTGTGCACCAGTTATTTTCTAGTTATTTTGATTTGGAAAAAGTGTGGCCTGGCAAGTTTGGTGTGATATATTTCCTCCAGTATCTCTGTGTCTACTGTCTTTGTCAAAATAGAGGTGAGTAGTGTCATGGCCGTACAGGCTCAACCTGCTTCTGATTCGTTAATACTTGTGCAAGTCACCATGGCGCTAGCTACGAGCATGCACAGTAAGGCATGGATACCCGACCCAAGGCCGACGGGTCCCGACAGGTGCCGATGGGTCCCGATGGGTCCCGACGGTACCCAGCGGGCCGAGCCGGGTTCGGACAGATATTTAGGAATTATGGTCAGGTTCGGGTCGGGCTTGGTCACATCAACGCGATAAGGCATTTGTTGTAAAATGGTGCTGTGGCTCCTTTAAGAGAGCTCAGTGTGTGTGTGTAAAGTGGGCAAAAGAGAGATAGAGAAAGAGGAAGCAGACGTGTAGATGCGACCGGAGCATAGTTGGTGGAATTTGTACACAGTGTGTGCGGTGTCCGAAATAAACCCCAGACTGAAAGCCAAGTTCATTAATTTGCTCACCAGAAACTGGATTTTAACCCCGACGTTATTCATTTTATAACGTCGGCCCTCGAGGTAACGAGTCTCCCCTGGTTTTCTGACCACGGTCGGAAACAAAGCAATCAGGAAAGGTTAACACATTGAACATTTTAACAGCTTATTCATGTGTGCTCGTTGCCCCGTGTGTGCTGATGCGCTCATCTGTTGACATTTCCAAATGCCTACCTACACTTGCGTAATAAAAGCGGGCTTTCTACACAAACAAACGTACATGTGTCATTAGTATGAAAAAAAACCAAGATCTTAACTGTGTCGGGCTCGGGTCCGGCTCGGACATAAATATCTTAATGCCTGTCGGGCTCGGGTCGGGTTCGGTCATGTCTCTGTCGGACGCGGGCCGGGCTCGGACAGAAAAATTTGGCCTGATCCGGATTCTGATGCACAGAGACATTTATGCTCCATGTCTTGTTCGTTGCAGTATTCTCCAGAAGGCCAGGGGGCATACAAACAAAGTAATCTGCGAACTAGAAGGGCACTTAAAGAGCTCAGACCTCCGCCAAGGCATGCCTTATCTCACAATTTTAATGCATTGTGAGTTTTCCCAGTCAGAAACTATTTATTTTCCCGATTATTTTGAGACTACATGAATGCAGCACAAACACCCTATCTTGCATTGTTAAAATGTGAAAGATAATTTGCTGCCGTCAGCAATCAAAACACTCAAGACCATGCTTGTGTTCCAGAAGCACTAGAAATATGCGCCAGGTACGGCTGGCCGTTCAATAGCCCAGTCAGGAGCATCCAGTACATTTTTTAAATCATATATCACATCACTACACTATTTTAACAAAATAAACACAACCACAAATCTTTGATCTGTGTCATCCATAACTAGACTGGGTAAACCCAGCCCAATCGGCCGGCAATTTGATTATCCTGCTTCCGTTACAAATCTGCGGGGACCAATCACAAATGGGCTTATCCACCTGGCACGCTATTTGCAGGTTTAACACGATGACGATAGAGAAGCGACGGTAATCTTTTTGTTTACATTCAACATGACGGCCACCAAAGCGCAGCAATCCGTTGATGACACTGTTGCTGCTACATAAACCGGATCGTGGGTCTGATTGGTTGAAGGACTATCCAACTGCGTACAGAGTAATTTGAACTATGCCCGTTGATCACGCCTCTTGTGCAGTAGAAAATACAGAGACATAATGTTCAATCTAAAAAGATTGAGCTTGGTGTGGTGATAGCCAGACTAGTCCATAACTGGATTAAATGAAGAAGAAACCATTTAACTATGAAGAATACTTACTTTTATGGTAGAAGCCCAAATATCCAGAAAAAGGACCAGAACAACAGAATCTGCAAGTTGGCCAGGTAAAACGCTCTTCTCCCGGTGTGGTATGATGCACAGCAGTGAATAGAACAAAACCACGGCGCGGTCAGTTACGGTGTCAGTTACATCTACTTCTCAGTGCTGTGCCTCGGGTCCTTGTAATTTCTACTGCAACTGGAATTGGCAATAGATTTTTAAGCTAAATGCCTGAAATGTAAAATCTTAATGAAATGATCCATCAGAGCTGAAGGGTTGGTGAATGAGTCATTTGATATAGGGTGGTGTTATGTTGGCTTATAAGTGCTGCCAGAGACAGACCCAGGTTCAACTCTAAAGCTCGTGAAGCCCATATCTGTCATTAGTTTATTATGAAGGAGTCGTCACCTGTAGCAATGAAAGCCTTCAGGTCTGAAGAATGATGGTAATATAGCATCATCATAATAGTAATTCCATTCACTGCATGAGCCCTATTAATCTTGTGTGAGTGAGAGTCACTGGAACTCACTGCTGTGATTAAAACTCATACATGACACTGTGACTAAATCATAATGCCAAAGTTTTGGAAACTGGTGTATTATCAGCAGAATCCCAAAGTGTTCCATATTAAGTAAATACAATAATCCTCTGAATAAATTGAGTAAAGGCCTGTCATCATTTTTATAGACATTTTTTTTCAATTAGCCCTTTTTCAAAAGCCTGTTTATTTTTCATAATGTAAATGTTCCCAAGTATATGTGAATATTTTTTTCAGAATTGATTTATTGAACACGTTGGGACTCCATATAGGCTAACTTCATGGGCTGCTGCTAAAAGCAAAGCATTCTTCGCTTACGGATGTGTCCTGATGGTTTTTTTTTTGTTCTACATTTTATTTTTCTATTCATTTATTATTTTCATCTGTCATCTCTCTTTATCTCAGATGAATAAATGCATTCAATTTGTCTTTCGCTTACTGAATTAATGGGCCCTTCTGCAGTACATGAGCCCTGGCTCCTCACTTGCATGTTTTATGTTTTGCTACCTAATATTTCCCGTGCCATCTGTACTATTTCCTGTTGTGCAAATAAGTATATGCTAATATTGAAAGTACAGTTTCACTTCATGGTTGTTTTGCTTGTATGATAGGGAGGCTGCCAGCTAAATCATGAATGCAGTGTAAAGCACACGTTTCAGAATCGGCACATCTTTTGGCATCGCACACTGCTGCCAGTGGCCAGGAAGATTTGGACGGGTAATCCAGTTTCCCAGCATGTCATGCAGGTAACCCAACCGAAGGCCATTTTTCAGTCGGCGTAGCTGAGCTGACGCGTGCTAATGTGACGTCAAAATGACGTAGATCTCACTGGTGCGCCAGGATTTTAAGTGTGCGTCCAGAGGGCGCGCACCACTCTATTTTTTTCAGCGCCGCACGACAAAGCGGAAACAGGAAGCCTGAACCAGCTTGAGGGTAACCGGATGCCAGGACTGCAAGTCTCTCTTGTAAACTTACTGGGTTAAGATTAGTTCTTTTATGGTGAATGAAAGGCTTGATCCGACGAAGTAGGTCATCCAATCAAATCGAAACATTGACGTCAATGCTGCTGCCAGTTCTGCCGTTGTTTACCTTTTTCTTCTTCTAGTCCGTAGAAATAGCAAAGTCTGTAGCCTTTCCTCATTAGTGCCACCTCTGTTCAGGAGTAAACTTGCAATTACGGCGCTCCCATGATGTCACACTGGCTCTCGACAGGTTGGCTACGGCCTTGAATGGATGAAAGGATGAGGAGACGTAAAGGGTAATTTAAATTTTTTTTTCAACCTGTACACCATTTCCCCATGCATTTGTGTCTAATAGACTAGACCAAAAATAAAAATAGAATGTGACCAAAAATCTTTGCAATTGGTCCAGTATTGAGCAAGATCGCAGTGACCGGCCGGCGCGAACCGAGCTGCAATGTAACCTGATGTGGTAATTGTGCATCCTCAATTTTTGTCCACTAAAAGTGATTTTTTTTGTTTTCCACTGACAGAATCGGATTTTAATTAAAAGTGTCTGACAACAACATAAATCTCACAAGGTGACTTCTTGTACGAAGACAGCGGTGTGCAGAGTGGAACGCGAGTCGGGAGCCAGGTAGGCAGAGTTAAAAACGAAATTACCCTTTAAGATCTCATTTGGAGTCCATTGCACGGGCAAGGTGAGCAAACCCCAGGAACGATGACCCATGAAATCAAGGCGCGCACAACTGCCTCCACCAGGCCCCATCCTCATTACAACATCTTGCAAAACAGGTAGGGTAGGTTCACAGAGGCTCCAAGGCTGAGAAGGGAAGTTCAACCTTGAAACTGTATACTAGGACATATATATATATATATATATATATATATATATATATATATATATATATATATATATATGCAGGAAATACACTGGTTATCACAAATGCCAGTAATCCCAGTGTGAGTTTAGATGAAAGAGTTTCTGTGGATGTCTTTTGATTTAGTCTCTGCATGTATAAAAAAGCAAGGTAATCAGACATTGTTAAGCCTGCTTAAAAGATGCAAATTGCTTGCTTTTAGTTTCATAACAAAGAGTAAATAGGGACAGGTCTTCTTGTCCCAATGAGCTGTGATGGACTCTGCGAGATGAGGAAGCAAATTCCTCTTCAAAGCAAATTGAATAGAATTGATTCCGTCCCATCCTCTGCGAGAGCACAGCTTCAAAGAGAATGTTTCTCCCAGGCCTTGTAACCATCCTCATCACATTGAAGCAAAACCACATCCCCTGTGTTGTGTATGTGATCCAATAAACATGTAATTAATTAATTCCTCTTAAAGACCGTTAGTCTGTTCAATCAAATCCTTTGAGCATGTTGAATTTGGATAAGTCCAATTCCCCACTAAAGCTAATGATTAATCACATTTATTACCCACTGTGTTCATGAATAGAATGTCCCATTGACACACATGGTCTCACTTCTTAACCGTTATCCCACATCCCCCGTTGATGCAGACTTTGCCTGTGGACAGGTATTCTTGAATAGATCCGCTCAAAGTTCAAGAACTTTGATAAAAGGTTGAATAAATCTGCATAGCCTTAACCCATTTAGTAATGACAGAGTGTGTTCAAAGATACCAAAGAAAGAAGAACGATAAACAAGCCAGAGACTGGAAAGAATGGAACAAAAGCAAATACTTTGAGATTTTCTTAATTTTTGTTAGAGATCTAAGAAACCACTTGGCAAAGTACAATGGCCTTCACTGTTTGAACTAGAGTTAAATGAAATGTTACCAAACATAAATAAGATTTCTTTTTTACACTACATACTACATAAAATTCTATTTTAATGCTTTTTGAAGTTGTTTCTGTAAAAATTGTTTTATTTCATTTGAGGGACTTTTTTAAGCTATACCCAGTGCATTCAATGTAATGCTCCAAAGAAGTATAGTAGTATTTATGGAATCAGTAGGTATCCTTGTACGGCTTTCAGATATCAGTCAATTACAGGTCCTGAAAGGCTAGAAGTAGTACTATCTTGGCTGAACAATACAGGAACCCTTGCATTCTTAAAGTTCTATATGTCCATAAGCCCGAAGCTTTTGCATGTTTCTTCTTCATTTATTGAGAAGCTCTCTGGAATTGCTTTAATGCTCAGCTTTGCAGTGTGAAGAGAAGGCCAGCAGCCATTCAATTAGTCGGTTAAATCCAGTTTCGCCTGCCCCCTCCACCACTCGCTGTGCATTGAGCACTATGCATACAATGGTGCTCTGTAGTGATGGAACAAAACCTCAAGGTAATTGAAAGAACCTGTTATGTGAAGCATACATGCTCAGTCATGCGCATCACCTGTAGCGCTCCACTTATAGCCATCTGAAGGAGGAAATATTGAGAAGTGATAACAATGTAGAAGAGCGTTGTTTTGTTGAGATGTGCACACATCTGCACATGAAGTTGGATGCAAACACAGTAATGTAAAGAATGCATGAGTTATAGTTGCTATTGGGTATGTCTGTTTAAAACCTTTCCCTAATTCCAAAATGTTAGGTTTAAAGGTAGAAAAAATCTTTTTTTCAGCTTGACTGTTGAGCATTGTTCAGGTGATCCAATGTCAAGAACTGCAAATGTATGAAAACCCTTGAAACGCATGCAATCCTGGAGTTAAAACATGAAAATCACCAAAATAAGAGTAAGATTGTTTTGGGTCCTTGGCAGCGGCCCGGTTTGAATCCGACCCCTGGCCCTTTGCTGCATGTCATCCCCTCTCTCTCCCCTTTCATGTCTTTAAGCTAGCCTGAAAAGTCTAAAAACAAATAAAAGTTATATTGGCTTTCACATTGCAATCTTTGTTTAAAGGTTTTCATATGCAGATACAGAGACAGACAGAAAGTCACATCCATGGGTGCCTGGATAGCTCAGTTGGGCTATCCAGGCGCCCATATATAGAGGTTCACTCCTTGACGCAGCGGGCCCGGGTTCGACTTTGCTGCATGTCATTCCCCCTCTCTCTCCCCTATCATGTCTTCAGCTGTCAAGTCAAAATAAAGGCCTAAAGTGCCCCAAAAAATAATCTTAAAAAAGAAAGAAAAAAACTAAGAAATGTCACATCCATGGACAAACAATTAAGTACAAGACACAAACATACTCAAACACACCCGATCCTGCATGCAGCCGTCTGTACACACACACACACACACACACACACACACACACACACACACACACACACACACACACACACACACACACACATTTAGTGTGTTTCACTATGTTTGCGGGGACCTGTCATTGACATAATGCATTCCCTAGCCCCTTACCCTAACCTTAACCATCACAACTAAATGCCTAACCTTAACCCTTACCCTAATCCTAACCATTCCATAATCCTAAAACCAAGTCTTACCATCAAACAGCCCTTTAAACTTGTGGGGTCCAGCATTTTGACCCCACAAAGCTGTCCAGACCCCACAAGGGTACTGTATTCACACACACACACACACACACACACACACACACACACACACACACACACACACACACACACACACACACACACACACACTCATCACCTATTCAGGCATGACAGATTAAAGTGAAGCTGTTGATTCAGATACAGTATCCTCACCCCCTTGCATGAAATCGACCCCACACATTCAGACTGAGCTCGCTGCACAGCAGATTACTTAATCCGCCGATGCACATCTGCAAAAGGGAAGTAATCACCAGAAAGTCTAAACATGTACAAGCAACCGCCTCCAGTCATTTACACCTGCCTGTACAGTGTTCTATTAGCTACATAAAATCAGCAGACTTCAATTAGCTGAGTGTAGCCTGCTTCCAGTATTAGCATCAATTCTCCAGTTTATAGCCAAGCTTAAAAGCTTAAACACACTTGAATATGCTGCTGCAGGGTATTAATACACAGCTGAATGTAGAGCTGCACAGATTACTGATTAGTTGTCAAATATTAAATCATTGGAATTGTTTTGGATAATCGATTAATCGGTTTGAGTCATTTTTTTAAGACATTTTTTATTGAATATTCTCAATAAAGGTAATTCAAGCTCTGTTTAAAATCACTGTAAGAAAAAGATCCAATTAATCGATTAGTTGTGAACCAATAAATTAATCGCCAACTATTCTGATAATCGATTAAATGGTTTGAGTCATTTTTAAGAAAAGAAAGTTCAAATTCTCTGCTTCCAGCTTCTTAAATGTGAATATGTTCTAGTTTCTTCTCTCCTCTGTGACAGTAAACTGAATATCTTTGAGTTGTGGACAAAACAAGACATTTGAGGATGTCATCTTTGGGAAACACTGATTCACACCACAGCATGAGAAAATGAATACAAATGAATAGCATTATCTTGTGTGGGGTTCAGCCTTATACAGACATTGATATGCAGCCTCAGATATACGCTAGTCAAGATGCAATGGACAGGTTTGCTGTACAACATCCTTCTAATGAACCCCACAGATAGCAAGATAACAATGCATGATGGGAAACAGATGTGCTACAATGTTCAATTAAGCACCAGCCCTTTGATACACAGGGTCCCTGCATATCTAAACATGCACAGCCAGAACTATCTGCAAAGCAGCACCCAGGGACACATGCGGGACAAAGGAGACAAACAAAAAGGATGAAAGACAGTTTTTTTTTCTTCTCATAGACAAAGAAGCAAAGCTGAAACGCCACAACACCAGAGGGCTGCACCGGTGTAATCTATCACCTTCTGAAGGCCACTGCAGACACATTTACTCACTGTGTCATGAAGAAACATATTTCCCCCTGCCTGTGGAATCGCCTCATATCAGCGCCTTTTCCGTGCAACTTAGAGTTTCCCACAGCAGTGTTATAAGATTGTGTCCATGTATGCCATGCCATCATGATTAGGGTATTTTTCAACATAAAATTTTAGTTAGTAGTTATTGATGCACATAGTGTCAAGATTAGTGAATAAGTAGTGCTGGAATTTTGTATAGACGTACTGTATATCAGACTGTATTGTTCCTAAAGTGTGCCATTCTAATGGCTTTTATAAAGAGGATTGAATTAAATCTATTTTTCATTTTATAAATGTAAAATGGTTTACGGCTCATTTACTGCTGGACATTGGAGCTCTAGCTATGACCACAGCAATAACACTGAATTTGACTTACATTTGGCAATTTCCCTTTTTCTGGTCAGTCGATGGAGATATGATAAAAAATAAATATACCAGTTGGCAGCATGATGATATGATGCAAAAGTCATACTGACAAAAAGAGTGAAAAAAATATGTGGATGACATTATTAGTGTGGGCCTGCAGAGGTGGTAAGAAAGCATAATTTTAACCCAACTCTCTATCATGCGCTGCGTAATTATTGTGGGAACTCTGGTAAGCATCGCATGTGACAGGCTTCTCTGTCATGTCTGCCGTCAGACCAAAGTGCGATGATCATCAATATGAGCTGAGCACTTTGTCAAGAGAATATCCAGTTGTTTCCATTATCTGGCAAATCAACATGAATCAATATAGCCAGCTAAATTACAAACAGAAACACAATTCTCTTCTTCATCTGAGAAGTGTAATAACTGTTCATTCTTAAGCACATCTATGATTTTCTGGCCTAATTATGCGTGTGCGTGTGCGTGTGTGTGTGTGTGTGTGTGTGTGTGTGTGTGTGTGTGTGTGTGTGAGCGCAAATGTTGTGAAATCACTCCAGTTTTCCCAAATGCGCTGTACTGCTGTTGGAGATTTGACAGCATTTATAATCTACTGTATTTAATTATGCACCAGTTGCCAGGTGAGACAGATTAAAAATGGCAAGAAGCACTCCACACCAGTCAACGCATTCATATTCAACGGGTTCATAGTATATCATACGAAAACTCATGAACAACAATCGGTTTGATACCCTATGATCGCTGGCTGATCACATGACAAAGTTTACAGTTAAGTTTAGCCAAGATAAGGTGACTGTGAGCTGGGCACAGAGCACTATGAGGTTACGGTCGTTTCAGCGGACGTTGCAGTTATTTTTCGCCGACAAAGGTGACTGTCCTGTGGCGACGACAGTTACAGTAACTTTAGGTACCAAAATGACGGAAAAAAAGTTTGTAGTTTGGGTTGAAACACTGGTCCCCTTAAGTAGTACTTCCGGGACACAAACAGCCGTTTTCTGGGTGAAAGTCTTGTGTATTCCCCTTAATTAATTCTGGGACACAAACTCCACTCCCCTGCTTGAAAGCCCTGGGTTTTAAGACCCAACCATACACCATTATACACCTACATACGTGTAATACATGCAAATTACAGTGCATTACTTTTCCTAGCTATATGTACGAATGGTTCATGAGAACAGCCATGACTTCAAATTGCGCTCTCCTATGATACACAGTCAAAGTGGTACATAAACACAGATGCATTTTTCCTGATGTCACTGAATTTAAGAGATCTATCTGCATAAATTGATAGATAGTAGTTAGACACCCCAATAGATAGATCAGTAGATCTATCTACCATGTCTACAACATGATAGGTGTGAAATACAATATCTGTTGTGGTCCCAGAACCCCTAGTGGCCCTGAAGGCCAATTAGTGTTTATTAATTTGCTTTAAAATGTGTTTTGGTAATATGCACCACAAAAACTCTGTATACTGTAAGCTATAATTATAAGAGCCTCAGGTGGCCCCTGCATGTTTCCATTTTCTAGAGGCCCCATGATGTCGTCCAACCTAGATTTATTACCCTCATTATTTAACATGAAATCAAATGGTGTATACTATAATACTGAACCTGACGAAATTTGTGTTTAATCAACTTACCACTGATTCATTGACACACGGCAAACATGGCTATGTACTGTACTCTAGTATTCCTGCATCCATAGCTGCTTTGTATGGATGTGGGCAGAATATAATAAAGCTGCTGGGAAGCCTGCATAATGGAAAATTAAAACTATCTGAAGCACATTTGTGATTTATGGTTATATGAATGAAATTGACTTTAACTTGCAGAGTTAATTGATTTTTTTTGGCACCCAGTGGCAGAGGAATTAGATGAAATGTGATCACCTCATGAAGACAATAAGTCTATAAGCAAACAGTTGTCTATGCACACATCCAGCAGACACAGAGCAACATTAGCATTCATTTGTATCAGGCTTGAGGTGATTTGACAAATGTTAGTCCAACAGCCATGTCTTTTGTTTATCTCAGTTTTGGTGAGCAATGAGCTTAAAGAGGCTAATGCTACGTTTACACGTGGCCGGCTATTTTCATAAACGGACATTTCAACCTCCCCGTTTTAAAAAATAACATCGTGCACAGCTGTCAGTTTTCAGAAAAGTGTTTGTTTACATGTACTTGTGTATATATGCTGTCAATACCGTCAAGAGCATGCCAAACCTGTAGGTGGCAGTGTAACTAGAAGGTCAAGCCCACATTAGAATCCCGAAAATAGCAACAATATCAACGAATCGCAAGTAATCACTTCCTTTCTCTTCTCTTCCTCACTTCCTCGGCTGCCTAAACCTCTGTTTCTCTCAGTTTACATACAAATGTGTAAACAAAGTCTTCCAAAATCTCCACTCTGGCTGGAGTTTTTAGAAAGACTCGTTTTCAGAGGTGAATTCTCCGTGTAAACGAAGGGCACAAACAAAGGGAAATTTCTCAGTTTTTCAAAATAACCATGTATGTGTAAACAGGGCCTAAACAACTCAACAGATCTGAGGGAAAGCGTGAAGTCAGGTGGTAATTCTCTGTACAACCAACCCCTATTAGGCTTGTGCCAATTGGCGATCAGATTGTATATCTACCATTGAAGGAATGATGGGGTATTGGTTTTTCCTACGCTGATATTAAAGCAGTTTTATTTTTCTTACTAACAAAACAAAGATTTTTATAAAATCTGGAATCTGCGCCCTACTGTTTGTTTAGAGATGTTTCTGGTAGAGTGCTAAATCCGACCGCTGAGCCATGTTAAAGGACAAATCCGGTGCAAAATGAACCTAGGGGTTAATAACACATGTGTACCGAGTCGACCATTCTCTGGGATTTGTTTTTATACTAACTGAATGTGACCAGTTTTAGCGCAAACCGCTAATTAGCTTATAGCGCTAGTCGTCTGGGCACGGGTAAAGTAAAAAGAAATCGCTATTTCTACACCACTAACAAGGCTCAAAATAGCACCACACTACCACGGTAGGATAATGAGGGTCCTTACATGTAAACTGAAGCATTGAGAACTTTGTAAGTGTGCAGACAGTTTATTAAAAAGATAGTTTAGAAAGACTGTGCCGTTCACGTAGACAGGCGGGCACCATCTTGGTGCCCCAACGACTAGCATTATAAGCTAATTAGCGGCTACAACTGGTTACATTCAATTAGCATGAAAACATATCCCAGAGAACGACTTTGACTCGGTACACATACGTTATTAACCCCTAGGTTCATTTTGCGCCGGATTTCTCCTTTAGTGATGATTGATTTTTAAATCCTTAACCTTATTTACAAACCAGTTTTCAGTACTGCATCAATATTACAAGATTATATTTGTGTGTGTGTGTGTGTGTGTGTTTTCAAAGTTGTAAGGCTGTGCAATTAATCAAATTTTGGCTCCTACCGATCACAAAAACATTATTTTGCACGTTACGTTTTGCAAGTAAACTATTATTTTGTCTTGTGTTCTGAATGAAATTAAAGTTTGATAACACTTTCTAAGAAGCCTGTCTCTATAATGCATTATAGACACAGTTATAATGTGTTATAATCTCCTTATAACGCTCTATAAGAATAGTTATAAGTGTGTGAGAGGGTTACCAAAAGTTCAAACGGGAAAAGTATGAAGGGAAAATTCACAGTTCAAGGTGTTTTCACTGTTGATTTAACTTCACTGTTTTTTTTAACTTCGATAACGGCAACATCTTTCTAAAAGTCAATGAATAATCGTGTTAAATAATTGTGATTTCATTATAGACCAAAATAATTGTGTTCATGATTTATCCATAATGGAGCAGCCCTAGTGTGTGTGTGTGTGTGTGTGTGTGTGTGTGTGTGTGTGCGTGCTTGTGTGTGTGTGTGTGTGTAAAATGGCTTTCTGCATATCTGCCTGCCCCCTGGTGTGTTGCGCTAAGAGAAGCAAAGTGAAGAGAAAAGAAATGAATGTCCGCCTGCAGAACTCCGCCAGTGCTCTGTTGTTGCAGTAGGCCTAAGTGTTTATTTGGGAAGGTTGGCACATGGCACAGACATTGACACTGTCATAACTGATGTTTTTCTCTCCCCTAGCCACCCCATTTTGAAATGTCTGTGGTCGCCCCTGGTTACCAATCATCACCGGTCATTTGTGCACACATACCTACGCGCTGCGCGAGGCACATACAGTAGCTGTCAGATGCGGTTGCGCGCTTCAAACGCACAGCGAGCAAAGACGGAACACACTGATCATCCCACGCTGTAGAGTTGTAGAAGGGGCTCGCGTTGCTTCTCTCTCCGGCTGTTTTTTTTTCGTCTCACGTGGATAGGAGGACTGTTTGTGTCGGTGTCCCAAGATGAACCAAACCGCCACCGTATCGCATCAAGTAAAATGCCAGTCTACGAAGCCCATCAAGGTAAGCTTTGTGAATGTTTATTCTTCGCTGGGATGAACTTACTTATATTTTATGTAACTGTGTATGAGCAGCAGCAGCAGCTCTATGACAGCTCAGAACTTGAGTGCGGTTTGGTGAGCGGGTATGCTCATTGACGCACAGCACTTGGAAGGTGGTTTGGGGATATGCATGGCAGCATCCATCATAAGCCTATGAAGTTGAAACAGTTTCATTCTGACATTAAGGTAAACGAGTAAGCTGCTTCCTCTGGCCGTGCCTGGGTAAGAGGGCTTCAGTTCTTCCCGTCCGGTGTGAATGTGTTGGATGAGGAGCCACACACTGGCGCAGTGGCCAGATTTCATTCATATCACGTCGCGCTCATTATTATTATTATTATTATTATTATTATTATTATTATTATTATTATTATTATTATTATTACCAATATGGGCTGACAAGAAATTATCATTGAACCGGCTCTCTCCAAACAGAGCACTGACAGTCTATGGCTGCCACTTCCACACAGTTATCTCTGGAATATACGTATTTTTCTTTGATGGTGCATCAGTTGCTTAACTTTGCCGTGCATGGTGTAAGGAGATCGTCCTGGTTTCGACCTGTTGTTAGAATAAAAACATATTTTTAAGTGGCTGCAAGGAGGCAGCAGGATATGTGTGTGTGTGTGTGTGTGTGTGTGTGTGTGTGTGTGTGTGTGTGTGTGTGTGTGTGTGTTGACAGATGCTGTGAGATAATAAGAGGACAGGTAACGCATTTAACAACGCCGTTTTCTGTTCGAGTCACGATCGAGAAACGTCTGGCAGCATCCGCATTGTCTTCATCATATGCACTTAAACCTGAAGTAGTGTAGAATGTGTGTTGGTGTGTGCGCGGTGGCTTCGCATGCAGTGTGCGTGTGTGTGTGTGTGTGTGCGTGTGTGTGTGTGTGCGTGTGTGTGTGTGTGTGTGTGTGTGTGTGCGCGTGCGTGCGTGTGTGTGTGCGCGTCTGCATTACACATACTAGGCTATATATTTTTGCACATTCTGCTCTCAATCCATTCAGTGTTTTAAACAACTGTTTGAATACATGTGCTTCTATATTTTTTCTTTATTTCATATTAATGTTTAATTTTTTTTTTTTTTTTTTTTTTTTTTTTTAAGTATGCACCAACCACCAAAGCAAATTCCTTGTAAGTGTTACTTAGTTGGCAATGAACCCTTTTGTGGTCTGGTTCTGGTCTTCCTTGTGTGTGTGTGTGTGTGTGTGTGTGTGTGTGTGTGTGTGTGTGTGTGTGTGTGTATGTATATGTGTGTGTGTGTGTGTGACAACAGAGTATCGATTTTGCATCACTTCCCAACCTCGAAGTCCCACCAGAGAAATTTAGCTTGGGGCAAATGTATCGATCCTCTCCTCACAATCCCGAAGGCGTGCGTTTTTTTTTGGAATACAAGGCCAGCTGTTTGGAATTCCTGGAGGTGAACTAAGGATGAAAATATGAAATTGGTTAATATGATCCCTTCACTACTTTGGCCTATAGTGCAGGTGCACAACTCTGCTGAGCTGTGAGTCATCATCAAAAGCAATCTCTTCCTGCTGTACAGCCATGTGTGCTCGGTCCTTCTGTATGACCCTTGTGCTGAAGCCAACTCTTCACCTGTCATCTGTCTTTGTCGCGCTGATGTTCACCAGGGCCAACCATTCAATAAAGCCACAGAATAGTCTGCTCAAAACAGGTACCGGGCTGTGTTTAAAATGGGGCTGCGGCTGTCACACCGTACGTGTTTTGGATGCTGGGCTTTATTGTGGGTTACATCCACGCCACACACTCTATGCTATATATGTTTCAGAAATTTAACATTGTCTTCATCTTAAAACTCATTCAGACTTATTAATTGTCCATTTTGTTTCAGTGTTTCCCCCTGTGTGTCATTGTTTCAGGTTAGCTAATGCTGCTTAAATTGAATAACAATGATAACTTATGAAGTAGCCAATTGCCCAATAAGTCCTCCAGACCATTCAACGATATATGTCGTGTATTCCTCTAATACGACCCACAGGAGCGTTTTCCGTCCTCATATCAAAACCAGAGAAACTAACGGTTGCGATTTTAAACACATCCTTAACGTTGTGAAACGGTCGCAGTTTGGTTAGTTAAAGACACCAAAACTAAATAGTTAGGGTTGCAAAAACGTTGTGTTTTGGGTTAGAAACAGACGTTACTTGACTTCCGGTTACGTATGTGACGCAGAACGTGACGTAGCTCCGTTTGTTTCGTAAAACAACACACAAACTGTCATCTGCTTCAGATTCAAACAATAAGTCCTCCAAACTATACGACGATATGGGTTGTTTATTCCTACCCTCTAATACGACCCACAGGAGCGTTTTCCGTCGTCATATCAAAACCAGAGAAGGGATGCATCAAATCAATCCAGATTTTTGGGGTTTGGCCGAATACCGAATCCACTGGTTAAGATTCTGCCGAATCCCTAAACCGAATACCGAATCCTACTCCCATCCTCAGTCCATTAACACAGTAAACACATTAATGAAGTAAACAATGTCCACAGCAGTGTATTTTTCAAAGCTGGTAATGGTCGTGTGGTTAACACAAGTTTTTAGTTGTGACTGTCCTTCCTTTGCCATACCTGAAGTTGCTGCATTTTGGCTGCTGTCTGTAGATTCCTTCATGCACAACTCGTATTCTTGGATGTTTCATACCAAATGTTTTAACAGTGGCGATGTTGTGTATTGGTTAGGGTCCTTGCCACCACGAGCCAAATCGGCATTGCAAATTGAACGGCCTAGTTCTGACTGAAAGTACTGCCAAACAACACTTTTTCTGCTCAGGAGTTCCATTTTTACTTTCTCACAGCCTACTGCATTGAACGCTCCAACTACGTTAACACCTTCCCGTAATCAACGGCGGCGCCATCACGTCGACCAGCGTAGCGCACGCAGTGCAAGCGTAGGGTTTGGTTCGGCAGAAGCTGAACCCCATCAAACAGCCCAATATTCGGCTGAATCCGAAGCCGAATCCTGGATTCGGTGAATCCCTATTTGACACACATCCTTATCATTGCGAAACAGTGACAGTTTGGTTAGGTTTAGGCACCAACACTCCTTAGTTAAGTTTAGAAAAACGTGGTTTGGGTTTAAATAAGACGGTACTTCACTTCCGGTTACGCACGTGATGCTGAACGTGACGTTCGTAAAGTAAAAAAACACTTGCTGTTTAACGAGTCACAAACGGGACGGGATAAGGAGGGAGGGGCGAGCTAGCCTCCGTTTTGTTTGACAATACTTCGAACGTCAACAAGAAATGACATCACTCAACACTGCTGCTTGAACAAACGACCTATAGGGGTGTCTGAACACCTTTACTTGTTAAAGCTGCAACCTATCTCATCAGATAATTTGATTTGAATTATCTACAAACAGTCACAGTGGGGAGGATGGTCACGTGGGAGTTTGTGACTGCTTTAAACCAATGAGGATCAATGGAGTTAATTAGAAAAAAGAAGCCGATTGGCTTCAGCAGCCAGTGAAAAGAAAATCAAACACGGCAGAAATGATCTTTAGTGGTGTTAAATTTGTTGTCATACAGACTGAACACGGAAGAAAAGGCAGAATCTTTATTATCCTGTGTTGTGGAAAATAGACGATGAAATAGAAGAATTAGAGGAGTGAAGCAGCTTCTTGGTTCGCTTCCCTAAAGCTAGATGTACTGACACATATTGACACATGGACAAGGTATTCTGTACATAACTGTAAACATTTCCAAAAATACTCTTCAGGTTTATGAACTATTTGTTTGGTCTATAAAATGTCAGAAAATGGTGAAAAATGTGGATCAGTGTTTCCCAAAGCCCAAGATGACGTCTTTAGATGTCTTGTTTTGTTCACAACTCAAATATATTCAGTTATATTCAGTACAGAGGAGAGAATAAACTAAAATATTTACATTTAAGAAGCTGGAATCAGAGAATTTGAACTTTCTTTTCTTAAAAATGACTCAAACCGATTAATCGATTATCTAAATAGTTGGCGATTAATTTAATAGTTCACAACTAATCAATGAATTGGATAATCTTTGCAGCTCAATTCTGAACACTGAGCAAATATAAAAAATAAAAAAAACACAATATTCTACAGGAACACAATTGCTGAGGCAAATTGGATCTTTTTCTTACAGTGATTTTAAACAGAGCTTGAATTACCTTTTATTGAGAATAGTCAGCCGCATATTCTGTTCTCTTAAGGGTTGCTGTGTGCAAAAAAAAAGACATTTTCTGAATCTCTGTGTGCAACACTTTCCTGGCCTGTCTTTACACTTTTAGGGATAGTGAACTGGAGCCGGGCTGCTTGCTACATTAGAAATCAGCATTGTGTAAAACCTCCCTAAATTATAACTACGGTGAGCAAGGGTTTGCAGTGTCAGAAATCAGTGAAACAAGCAGGGATCATAGTCAGGATTAAGTGCTTCAAAACTCCTCTGTGTTGCGCTAATCTCTCCGTGTCTGACCCCCGTCGTCTGGCACTGAGGTCTTAACAGCTCTCTGTTTTCGTCTTAAATGCCCCCTCTTTATATCATAGCTGTGTCCTCGTACCACAAGCCAAGATAAGAAATCCAATTAGGAGGCAGCAGCAGATTTTCCGCGGGCCCTATAACTCCTGGGGTCTCGCTGAGTTTAACAAGGCTTTGTCAAGGCTCATGTCACAGCAGTCATTGGAAGTGTCAGGTCCACCCACATGCAGATCGCAGCTTTAAAATATCAGGGAGCTGTGTCAGGGCTCCTAGGTCGTGGAAGAGAAGGTGCAATATTTCTCAAGCCGTACTGTGACATTGTGGATTTACACTGAATCTACTCAACAGAGTGACAATCAGTAATTTATGTAAGTGCAAAGGACTGAGCCTCTTTTGTTCAAATATTAGTTTTAGGATCCTGTATCAAGATGACAAGATAAAGTACATCTGAGCATACCTCCAAGCCATTTATAGTCACTTTTAAGGTTCTTGAGTGAGAAAAAGCCTGGAAGTGAAAAATTAAAGTGACATGAAGTATTTAAGCAGTGGGCACCACAGTGTCATTCATAAAACCAGATGTTATGCTTGATAAAATCTCTAGCCTAGAAAAGAGTACAGTTTCTGCACCAGCGGCTAGATGCATAAAACACTGTGTAGGTGCATGACTAAAACTGTCTAAAAAAAAGGTTTTTGCATAATTCTTTTTGTGTGCACAGATTTACAACTGTGCATAGGCATTCTGTTTTTTCAGCCACAGTTACTCCGGTCTTGCAGACGGATCCCTCACATAATTCACTCATCTGGATTGTGATGTGTTCCTCAGTTTCACTTCAAGTCTGAGAGGGTGCAGGACGTGAGGGTTAAAATGCACAAATTCATCAAATCCTCAAATGAGGATCTTGAAATTGTTGTGGCTCAAAAATAAATATGGTACACTTGGACTGTAGTCTAGTGATGGCGAAATGGCGAAATGAACATTTTCTTTGTTTTCTGATCCCACTAGATGGCGCTCTTGGTTTGAAGAAAAAGACTCAGGGAATGGAAATTCAGTGTGCTTTCAACCCTTTGTTAAACAGCGAGCGCCATCTAGTGGGCTCAGAAAATAAAGAAATACCCAGGCGTTTTGCACAAATTTAATGGCGCGATTACATACAAGTCAAAGTCAAAGGAGCTAATAGATACAAATTTGGGGCGGTCGACGCAAATGCTGCGAATAGCACAACATGAGTGCAAATCAGTGGCATTCCTGTTGAACGTGATTTTAAATATTCAACTTGAGTAAGACATTCGCGTGAAGACAATTATTTTTCCTAAAGTCTGTAGAATACACCTTTAAGCCTGGGGCATCTCTGTAGCACCACTAAACTTAATTCAGAATGGTAGTTTGACACATCAAATATAATAATATTGCACTAGTCCATATTGCAATCTGAATAACATTCTGATTATTGTTTAGCCCTAATTTATACTTCTGGCTCCAGGGGATTTGATTGTCAATCACTTCTTCAGTCAAAGATAAACACCTCATCAAGTCTGACATCATGCCATTAGTTTTACACTTTTTCTTGGCTCATCACTATTTTGAAAAGCAAATTCGGTGAGATATCATTTATGAGAGCTAATTGGATCCTGGTTTCCCAATATTTATAAATTGGAGTAGATAAGAGTGTACTCTTTGTTGAGTTTTATCTGAAATATTATTAATTAGAAAGCTTCCTCTCTAAATGACTATAAATGATTTACTCTACATTACATTGGCCAAGTGGAGCCAACATGCACCGGATTGTCTGTCATGTAGTCCATAGAAACTCTTCTCAAAATAGAGCTTTCTTTGTCACAGGAGATATATTGGGAGTTTCAACACTGGTGTACTTTGATCCAGCTCAAAGAGTGCCTTACTTCAGATAAAGTACTTTGACAAGTTGAAGTGTAAACCACTCAGATTTGAAAGATAAGTAATGAGGACAACATTGAGCTGCAATCTAACTCTGTCTTGAATCGGGGAAAAAGACAAGTCTTAGATTCAAATATTCCCTGTCATGTCTGCTTCTGAAGCTTCAATGAGGTCGCTAAATGGTTTCATACAAACCTGTCTATTTTTTAAAAGTGTTTGTCTTCACTCCAGAAAGCCTAATCCCAGCAGATAGTCCATGTATTCAACAGTTTCAGTGATGCTGGCTAGATTCCGGTTAATTGCTCAGTATTACGTGATGATAGAAGACAGAACAATGTCAAATGATGAATATTCAAAAAAGACAAACTGAGATAAATTATATGTCTGGATAAACAAAATAGTGAATTCCAAAACATCTCACTTTCATTTATATTTCACATTGTATCTCCACCACGGCTCGCTCAGATACACTTTTCCTCCAAGGTTTTTCCTATCGCTGGCAGGAAGACCAGGATTGTTTGCAATCTCTCTGCCAGCATGCGGCACCGATAGCTCTCATCTCTGTAACTCGGCACCCGGGATGCTCGACAACTCAGCCGGCAGGTTATTGAACCTGCGAGGCATTCCCCTGTTCCGAAGATCTATCACATAAACAGTCTTCAAAAAGTGCTCGGGACTGGCTGATAGATTGCTGTATGTGTCTCAAAAGAATGATTGCATTGGCTCTTGAGTCGCCGAGTCTATAAATTATAGAGCTATGCCAGCTGATCTCAATATATCCTCCCCTAGGAGTATATTTTTCATTCCCAAGCCTCACCACGGAATATATGATAGATGCGTCACTAATTTGTTTAGTGGTTGAGACTTATCTGCCACTCATTTGTGTAAGAGTGCTTCCTCTCCTGAAGACTTATTTGTCCCTCTAAAGAAAAATTTCATTTTTGCCAAGCCATGCATATTACACTGTACATGTACTTGCACTCGTGGGTCCTATAGACTTCCCACTTTAGCATCTTGTTTCTCCTGAGAACATAATACAAGTGTTGGTGTGAGACAGAAGCAATTAAACACTAAAACAGTCACTCACAAGCTAGTCTCGTATTGCTAGACCTTACTCCACAGCGCTGTGGGGTAAGGTCTGGCTACACCACAGATGCATTCTGGACTCCACAGCGCTTTGGGGTAAGGTCTGGCTACACCACAGGTGCATTCTGGGATGGGAGAAAAAAAAACTCTGGGTTATTTGCCTTTCTTTAAAGTGCCCATATTATGAAAAAAAAAACACTTTTTCTGGTTATTTTGTGTCTCTAGTGCTTCCACACGCATACAAGTGTTTTGAGTGAGATACGTGGTTCTGAATGTGTCCTGCCTTCAGTCGCCGGGTGAGCTGTTCAAACTCTGCACGGCTTTCTACGTAACTAGCCGAGATGAGGGGCCTAGGGGGCTAACCGTTAGCATGCTAGCTCGTTCTCAATGGCAAAACACTGCTACAACACACACAAATTCACCCTAATCTACAAAATAAATTGTATAGAACTACTTACATGTCCCTGTTCTGCAGGTATTCCACGCAAAGTTGGAAGTGTGCCCTTGTTTATAAGAAGTCTCCCGGCTAATCCAGGCCGAAGTTGGAGAAACAGCTAGCTAGTTCATGTAATCCTTACATAGCTACTGCGCATGTGAGACTGACAACAAAGATGTTACAGAATTTAAGAGGTCTCACTCTGTAGCTAAAACAGAGACCTGAACACAGTGTGAAAAGAGGAGCTGCAGCAATGTGCAGTACAACAAAAACATGGTGTTTTTTGATAATTAAACCATGTAAACCTATTCTGATACAATCTCAAATTACAATTATGAACCTGAAAATGAGCATAATATGGCCACTTTAAACCAATCACAATCGTCTTGCAAGAGCACTAGCTCCGGACGCAGCGACGGTGGCTCTGCAGAATAGTCTCAGGAAGGAACTTGTTTTGGTGGGAGATGTGCACCCCACAAAAGAAAATGCCACATACAATATTAAAGGAAGTTACCTATTCACACAATACAGTGACTTGATCTAATTAAATTAGCTGGATACATGGTTAAACCTAATTTGCTCTTACCAGTGCAATTCTCACTAATCGGTCCCAAAACATCACATTTAGAAGGTAAATGCTGTAAATCTTTACAGTCAATCCCCCAAAGAACCAAGCAGGCCTGCCTTGTTGCACAATCCAAATTATCTTCAAAACTTTCCATTTCCAGTGTGTAGCTTGCTAGCTCGAAGTTTGTTGTTGTTTCCTGTAGCGAAGGGATTGTGAGAAGGGCAACACACACTGAGCAAAAGGTGAGGGACAAAGCCTGACTTCATCTTGGAAATGTACATTTGTTGATCCAGACTACTTACAAGCTAGAAAGCAAAGTGGTGCAGTTCTGCCCAACAGCCTCTCTGGAGGCCACATTTCTCAGCCCAAAACACTTGACGATTAATGTTTCAAAAAAACGAAATGTTTGTCTTTTGAAAACACAATCGGAAAGATGGATGAGTTTATTTGCATGCCGAGTTTGTGTCGTCTCATATTTTATTCTGCCTAAGCGCATGGTGGTGCGGCGTCTGCAAATGAGAAAGCCATGCAGAAGAAGATGCTATTTAAATGCAATTCAGCCCGTTCATTAAAACTCTACAGTGAAGTCTTTATTCATTGATGTTACAAACATTTAGTCAGAAGTTGTATCCGTCTGATGTAGAAGGGTCTGTGAAAGTCATGTCAGGGAGATTATATCAGGCCCAAGTGGGTTTCAGAGCCCGCTGTGCAATGAAATTTATTTCAATCAGGAGCGACTTCATTTAGAGTGAACAATCAATTTTTATTCAAGTGCATGATAAAACAAATGTAGATTCCTTGGCGATTAGAACCCATCGTGACCATGATCAGGATATCTAATCCCCCATGGGGTGTAGTTGCTGGTGGTGGATGATGGATTGTGGAGCAAGACTGGGCTCTGATGTGATGAAGACTGGAGGTGAAGGACTGGAGGAGGGTCGCATCTGTTCTTACTGAAATGACAGCTGACTGCAGCAGAGAGGAAAAACGGATTTGAAAGTTTGATTTTAAAGCAAGGATGGAGGATCATGAATTGGCTAAGAGAGATCGTGGTAAGATCTGGTTGTACTACTCAGAGTGAATGCCCACAGAGCATAAGGTGGAGAGAGAGATGAGCATGAATGAGATGGTCAAGAAGATCATGATAAGATCAATGATAAAGATGGACCAGGTCAGCACTTTATTTGAAGGGCCACACAATGTTTAATTAATCATGATTACAACACTACAATTCAGTTTTCTTAGACTGTGACTTTAACTACAGATTGACCAATGAAGAAGACATTGAACATCATTAATGAATCAGAAATCATGAAAGTTGAAATAACTTCATTGATGCATTACTTACCATATTGTTCCTGCATTAAGTCATGCACGAGATACTATTAATCCCTGTGCATTACTGATAGTTCATGAAATACTACATGAATGAATTCATGCTTTTTCATGCATGAAGTCATGCATGAATTCATGATAATTCATGTACCCTTATTATAAAGTGTTACCTGCAATTGTGGGTTGTTATGAGCTGCATGCATAATCACCCCATACAGTGGTGTTGTGGGTGAGGACGGCTGGGTGAGTTTGTGAGACATCCTGTTACAACTGTCACACACACACACACACACACGCACAGGACTGGGAACACAGGCTTCTCTGTGGAGGCAGAAGGTGAGGAGGACACCTTGGATAATATCTGCCCCGCAGCAGCTGATCAAAGACTTCTCGTCAGCTCCTGGTCATTTTCGCTCAACATCGCTGACATGAAAGTTTTACTGTGCTGTTATCTTTTGGAGAAGATAAATAACAATGAGTGGGACAGCTGGCAGATTGGATTGAAGGAGAACTTTTTGAAGCGAGGTCATGCAGGTGAAGCCTCATGCAGAGAGGAACCTGCAGCCTCAGCTCTGGATATTTCATGTTGACAGAATGGCTCTCGGTGAGATTTTACGATTTAGAGAAATTTGTGAACACTTACATTCCACTATTATTCTGAATATGACAATATTCTAAATTTGATATGTAAACAGCATATTCCGTTTGGATTATCCGAGTAAGGCCATTTTCTGAATTTAGCATTTTCTGATTAAGAAGTGGGATATGCCGGTATTATTAAGGTTTAAGAAGCATTCTTTGTATACAGTGCATTTGGAATAGTCGTTCAGTGGCGGTTGAAAACGTGCCTGTTGGGAAAGGTTTGATTGCTTGGTCTCTGGTATTGCCACTTGCAGCTTTCTGGAGAACCGCTCATCCAAACTTCACACTCGACACTGCGCTTCCTTGATGCCCATTTGGTGTCCATTGAGTGTTTTTGCTGTCTACATGGTGGAGGTGTGTCCTAACTTGTGCCTCCTGTTTGCAGGTTACTAATTAGAGTATCTCAGCTCACCTGGATCTGGTCTGCTGAGGCTTCTTAAAGTGCCCAGGTTATGAAAAAAATCACTTTTCCTGGGAATTGGGGTGTTATTTTGTGTCTGTGGTGCTTCCACACGCATACAAACTTGGGAAAAAAAACCCATCCATGCTGTTTTGAGTGAGATACGGGTTTCTGAATGTATCCTACCTTCTGGGTGAGCTGGTCAAAATCGGCAGGGCCGTCTACATCATTGGCCGAAACATTTGGTGTGTGCTAACCACTTTAGCTAATACCACATCAGCTAGCTGTTTCTCCAACTTCAGTCAGTACAAGGCAGGATTAGCTGGGAGACTTCTTCTAAACGAGGGCGCACTTCCAACTTTGCGTGGAATACCTGCAGAACAGGGACATGTAAGTAGTTCTATACAATTTATTTTGTAGATTAGGGTGAACTTGTGTGTGTTGTAGCAGTGTTTTGCCATTGAGAACGAGGTGGCTAACCGCTAGCAGCACTAGCTTCTAGCTAGTAGTCCTACTGCGCATGTGCGACTCCCAACAAAGATGGAACAGAAGTGAGATGCCTCACTCTGTAGCTAAAACAGAGAGCTCAACATACAGGGTGAAAAGAGGAGCTGCAGCAATGTGCGGTACAACAAAAATATGGTGTTTTTTGAAAGTTAAATCATGTAAAGCTATTCTGGTACAACCTCAAAATACAATTAACCTGAAAATGAGCATAATATGGGCACTTTAAGCTGCATTATCTCTAACCTCTCTCCCTGCTGTCTATACACAAACACACACACACACACACACACTCACACACACACACGTCATGACCTGGCTCAAATGGTCATAGCAAAGAAGGAGACGACACCACGTTAAATGTTTAAACAATACTTTATTAAATCCAACTGAACCAAATTAGACCAAATTACCAAATAAAGAATGATATGTGGACATCAGTGGTGTAAGGTGTGTATGAGTGAGTGTGTGAGTGTGTGTTGGTGTTGTAAAGTGATGCAGCACCATCATTAACAGAATAATAATTCATAATCTTTTATTTCAAAGGGTACACATGGATGTATTGGGTTTACATCATTCACCTGCAATCCTGTGGAACATATGTTTAATGGCTCTTACTGGTTTGTGTCCAGGGAACACTACAAAACATTTAAAACACGTTTCAGAGCAAGTCACACTCTTCTGATGGCGCTAAAGCGGCTTTACTAATATGATCCGCATCACCAATGTTGTAAAGAAAACTGCCATTTTCAAAAAAAATGTATGTGACACAAATAATCTGCTGGGATATAGAGCATGCCCAAGATGGGTGACGTTAGTGATATGAGGACGGATAAGGTTATGTAGGCTACATAACTGATAGACTGGGAAGAAAAACGATACCTCTCAAATAGGTAGTTATCTGAAAATTAAAATGTCCGGGCTTCAATATCATCTCCCGACAACCCTCTGCGAAGTAAAGCAGCTTCTTCATCAACGTGATCGCCGACACAATGAAATGCCATGTTTCTTCATCAGCGTTTTATAGTCTGCCTAACATGGTTAATAAACCAACACTTTTTTTATTCATGCTGATAACAAACTGCGCTAAAATGCGCTTGATACAGACTGAATGAATAAATAAGGAAATGAAAGAACGATGTGTCAGAGGGAGGAGACTAAGAGAAACTCTTAGGTTTTCTTTCTTGAAGAAAACCTGCTCCCGACCAGGTTAGGTTCACAGACTCAGTTACCATAGTAACTGACTCTGAGGTTAACGCTCAGAACCCTAAAGGCCATTTTTACAGTTCATTGTCCGTCTGGTTTTATTTTCTAAAAAAGCTTGTAAAACATCAACCCTGTTGTCTAAAGTCAATTTCTGAACATCATTTTTTTCAGGGAAAACTGGGCTATTAGAATATTTGTGCTGCAGTGAGGTCACTTGAATGTAAAAAAAGGTTGTATGACCTTAAAGACAAATAAATAAATAAAACGGAACATGACTCTCACAGATATGTATTGATATCACACACATATCAATACAAGTGAAGCCAATCTCCTGTCTAAATCAGTTCCCATATGTATTAGGAGTCACACTGTGAAGAAATAAACATTATAACTTATACAGTTGACTAAATATATACATTTTTTCAAAAAAGGTCCAGACGCTTTTGCCCTCTTGACATTCACTTATGCCAATAATCAAATAATAATCTCATATTTATTGAAATCACACACACAGCAATGTTCTAAAACAGTTCTCCTATATATTTGGAGTCATGCAGTGCAAAAATAAACATAATGAGCATTATAACTTATGTAAAAGGACAAACTATTTACATTTCTTCAAAAAAGGCCTACATTTATGCCACATCTCAAAACAATCTTCTCTGTAGAACGCTAATAGACTGCAGTGATCTATCTTTACACTCTTTAGCCTTTGTTCTCGCTCGGATTCGCTCGAGTGATCTATCTTGTCCACTCAATATACTCTTTGTATGACGGACCTGCCTTCCCATTGGTTGAAAGACGTCAACACAATCTCGCAAAGCATTATGGGATATTCAAAATGGCAGCTAGCATCGAGCTAGAGGCAAAAATGACGGAAAATTGATAAATTATGGACATCAAGTGGCTAAATCTTGGATGTAAGCGTTTGGATTTATTACTGAACAACTCCGAAAAGAGGCACAACTTCCAGGCTGGATAGAAAACCTTCTGTACAGGCTATTTCCATTTAATGCTAGTTTATAGTTAGGCAAATATAGGCAAACATTATACTTGCAAATAGTACTTTTTACTCTACTTTATTTGACATCTCCAGGTACTTTGCAGATTCAGATTATTAATACAAAATGTAAGCAACCAATCAATGATGCATTTTTATAGATGAAACTACCCAGCTGTATATTAAATAATTAAGCCCCACCTTAACCAGCCACAACATCAAAGTGTTGTGGCTGGTGGAAAAACATGCATCACTAAATGTAATTCATTGTACTTATACTTATTTTTAACTTTTGAAAAACTTTTATTTTAACGGAGTCATTTTCCAATGTAGTATTGTTAGTTTTACTTTAGTTAAAGATCTGAAAACTTCTATGATTCTGACCGTGCATACTCTCCTGGCCCTGCACAATACAGTTCGTCAGTACTCGGGCTTCTGTCTGCTGCTCTCTTAAAGTTTCATGTCATGTTTTGGTAAAGCAGCATCCCCGCCAGAGCATTAAACAGTTCAGGTAGAGAGTGGTGGTGGAGCATGGGAGATGGCAAAAGCAAAAACCAGCAAAATGATATCTGAACTTCAGATAAAGTTCTGTATGACGTTGATAAGGAAAAAGCTGCTGATATCAGGGTGGTATTTCAGGTAGAAGGTTTAACAAACTCTGAGTCTAACCCTGATGTCTGAGTTGTTTTACCCTGAGATGGAAAACTCTGAGTTTTCGGTTCCAGAACAGCTGATATGAGTTGGTTCAGTCATCTCGGAGTAGGTTCACCACCACAATAAAAAGGCAGCATGAATGGAGCCATGATACTACGATTCACCATGGCAACAACTACAAACAAACGGGTCGGCAGAAATACTCATGAGCACATACAGCGAGTTAAAAAAAAAAAACGGCAGCTGCTGCAAAAGAGAGAGAATTTGCGTGGGAGAAAATTGCTGCTAGAGTAAATGCGTATATTCCAATATAGTGTATATCATATTTAATCATAATTATAGCTTAATATTACTGGTGAAATGGTATTGAACCTATAATCTATTTCATTTCTGCGGACAAAAAAGTACTACGCCTACTAATCCCATTCTGAGGCTGCAGCACCATCATTAACAGCATTATAATTCATAATCTTTTACATCATTCTCCTGCAATACTGTGGAACTCCTTTTAAAAATGTTTAAAACCAGTTTCAGAGCGAGTCACACTCTTCTGACGGCGCTACAGCGGCTTTACTAAAATGCTCCACATCACCAATGTTGTAAAGACAAATGCCATTTGCAAAAAAACGTAATGCGACACAAATAATCTGCTGGGATGTAATTGAGCATAGATGGGTGACGTTAGTGATATGAGGACGGGTAAGGTTATGTAGCCTAGACTGCCTAACAGACTGGGAAGAAAAACGATACTGCTCAAATAGGAAGTTAAATTAAAATGTCGGGGTTTCAATATCATCTCCCGACCTATAACACCCTGCGAAGTAAAGCAGCTTCTTCATCAAAGGGATCGTCGACAAAAGGAAATGCCATGTTTTGAGAAATAAAACGTTTTATAGTCTGCCTAACATGGTTAATAAACCAACATCATTTTTTTTAATTCATGCAGATAAACTGCGCTAAAATGCGCCTAAAACAGACTGAATGAATGAATGAATGAATGAGGAAATGAAAGCGCGCTGTGTCAGAGGGAGAGACTGAGAGAAACTCGAGGTTTACTGAAGAAAACCTGCTCCCGACCAGGTTAGGTTCACAGACTCAGTTACCATAGTAACTGACTCTGAGGTTAAGTTACCTCTCTTTCTGAAACAGAAAACCCAGAGTTACCCTCATCTCAGGGTTAACAAACTCAGAGTTTTCACTAAACCTGCTTTCTGAAATACCACCCAGGACACTTACTTTAGAAGGAACTGTGTTGTGTCCAAGTGGTGTTTGTGAAGAGAATGCCACTCTCACCGGAATGCTTCTCCTCTGTCATGTTAATGAGAAACACAGAGGTGTGTCTGGTGAGAAAAGGGGTGAATGCCTGGTGTTACAGGAGATTTTTGGACAGATACAGAAAAAAATGGTAAATCTATTGTTTGGCATTTTTGGTCTGCTTTTTTTCAGCAAGACCCAGAATAACTTTTATTGTCATGTATTTTTTTAGCTATGTTGTGGGCTCAACAGGACTCGGATGCAGAGACAGACACATGAGGCAAAGTTCAAAGTATTTTCTGAGAAGCCAGGCAGGCATACACAGGTGGTCAGTCCAAACACTGCAAACTAATCCAAAAACCAGGGAAGACGACTGAGTCAAAAACCGTCAAAAAACAAAGACAATTTCGCAGAGGCTCAGGGAAAACAAGGGATTATAGAAAAGAGGTTGGCTGATGGCAGTAATGAGGGCAGGTTTGGATAATCATGGAGGAAGAGACACACGAGGGCAGGAACTGAAACAACGATTGTAGGCTAGTATTTCAAAATAAAACAGGACATTATATGCAGATACAGATTGACAGGATGTTACAAGAAGCTGATAATTTGTTATTTCCAGGTATTTTTAGGGCCCGAGTGCCGACAGTGGCGAAGGCCCTATTGGAACTGAAGGAATTATTATTCTTCCTTCGTCCGGCAAATGAATTGCCTTTTTGAGGGGCTTAACATACTCAAAAACTTACCAAAAGTGGCGATCACATCAATTTTGGTGAAAATCTATGTATTTTAAGGGTTTCAGGAATAGGCGCACAAAAATGGCTCGCTAGCGCCCCCTACAAAATTAAAATAATTGAGCCCCAGCAGTACGTTTATCGTAGACTCGCAAAACTCGGTACACATATGAAGCATGTCGAGACGTACATAAAACACCATTGGAGCCATACCCTAAATCTAACAGGAAGTCCGCCATTTTGAATTGAATATTCGAAATTAGTGTGATTTTGGCCATTTCCACATGTCGTACTTTAACGAACTCCTCCTAGAGATTTCATCCGATCAACTTCAAATTTGGTCTGTGCCATCTTAATATGTTAAAGACGAAAAAGTTATTAAAAGAAAAACTTTTCGTCATAGGGCATGGCCACGACAAGGCGGCGATTTTGTGCGTTTCGCCATCGAAACAGAAAGTGGGTGTAACTTGAGTGTAATTGTCCAATTTGCTCGAAACTTTTCAGGGGTCCGTTTCAGAAAGCAGGTTTAGTGAAAACTCTGAGTTCGTTAACCCTGAGATGAGGGTAACTCTGGGTTTTCTGTTTCAGAAAGAGAGGTAACTTAACCTCAGAGTCAGTTACTATGGTAACTGAGTCTGTGAACCTAACCTGGTCGGGAGCAGGTTTTCTTCAATAAACCTTGAGTTTCTCTCAGTATTCTCCCTCTGACACAGCCCTCTTTCATTTCCTCATTCATTCATTCAGTCTGTATCAGGCGCATTTCAGCGCAGTTTGTTATCGGCATGAATAAAAAAACTTATTGGTTTATGTTAGGCAGATTATAAAACGTTTTTTTCTCAAACATTGCAAGTCCTTTTGACGACGATCCCGTTGATGAAAAAGCTGTATTATACCTACTTCACAGAGAGCTTACGTCGGGAGATGATACTGAGACCCGACTAGATGTATTTTAATTTCCAGATAACCGATTTGAGAGGTAGTTTCTTCAAAGTCCATCAGATATGTAGATACCTTATCCGTCTTCATATCACTAACGTCACCCATCGTGGACATGGTTTTACATCCCAGCAGATTCTTTGTGTCGCATTATTCTTTTTGCAAACGGCAGTTTTCTTTACAACATTGGTAATGCGGCTCATATTGGTAAAGCCACTGTATGCAGAGCCGTCAGAAAAGTGTGCCTTGCTCTGAAACGTTTTTTAAATGTTTTTGTAGTGTTCCCTGGACACAAACCAATGAGAGTCATTTAAAAAGAATTAAATGATTATAAATTATATTACTGTTAATAATCATGGTGTGGCAGGCTCAGAATGGGATTAGTATCTTACTTTTTCGCACCTAAAGGAAATAGGTGTAATCCCATTCCAGTTTTCACAAGTAATATTATAGGTTACCTGTGATTAAATGTGAAATTAATACACTGTCAATGCTTACGCATTGACTCAAGCAGAAATTTTCTCCCACACCAATTCTCTCTCTTTTGCAGCAGCCGCTATGTTGCTTTTTTTTTTTAACGAAATACATGTTCAAACACGCCGTATGTGCGCATGAGTATTTCCGCCGACCAGTTTGTTTGTGGTTTTCACCATGGTGAATCGTAGTATCACGGCTCCATTCATGCTGCCTTTTTATTGTGGTGGTGCACGGGCTTAGCTCTGAGTCAACCTACTCCAAGTTGATTGAACCAACTCAAATCAGCAGTTCTGGAACCAAAAACTCAAGAGTTTCCCATCTCAGGGTAAATAAACTCAGAGATCAGGGTTAGACTCAGAGTTTGTTAAACCTCCTTCCTGAAACAGACCCCAGAATTCATTAGGGTCCAACCCTGATGACATCTAAAGGCCGATATTGGCTCAAAGTCATAACTCCCCCTAATGGCAACAGGAAGTAGGCCTAATAGTCAAGGTGCTATACTTTAACGAACTCCTCCTAGAGATTTCATCCAATGGACTTCAAATTTGGTCTGTATCTCAACACATTAAAGATGAAAAGTTATTAAAGGAAAACCTTTTCGTCAAACGGTGTGGGCATGGCGAGCATTTTGAGTGTTTAGCAATGAACAAGAAAGTGGCTGTAACTACAGTGTACAATGTCATATCTGCTTGAAATTTCCCACAATTGACAAGGCCTGAGGACATATACAGGCCAATATTGACTTTTGTTCATAACGCCCCCCGCTGGCAACAGGAAATCAGCCTTATATGACAACCATCATCTGATTTACATGAAACTTAGAATGTGTGGTCTTCTTGTGATACTGAGCTGGCCCCTTTAACCACGCCCATGTACTCAGGCCACGCCCCCTTTATGGCTTTTAAATCGTTTAAGGTAGAGTTTTGTGTGAGGTATCATTGGACTCAGCAGAGAGTTCCTTTTTGATTGGTGATGGTTTGACCCGCCCCCTATGTTCAAGCCATGCCCCCTTTCATAACTGGTGAGCCATTTAAGGTAGAGTATTGTGTGAGGTATCATTGAACTCAGCATAGAGTTCTCTTTTCATTGGTGACGATTTGCCCCTCCACATACGCTAAAGCCACGCACCCTTTACTAACTGACCTGTTTCTTGTACACTATTGTGTGAGGTATCATTGAACTCAACAGGGAGTTCCGTTTTCATTGGTTATGGTTTGGCCCGCCCCCTATGCTTAAGCCACACCCACTTTCACAGCTAATGAACTGTATAACGTAGAGACTTGTGTGAGGTATCATTGAACTCAGCAGGGAGTTCCCTTTTCATTGGTGATGTGGATGGTCGCAAGGAGCGGCGTCTGCCAGTAACCCCGACACGTTCAGACAAGCGAGGACCCATCCTATGCTGCTTGAAGCTTTAATTTTCATTTGTTCTTCCTTACTTTTCCTCTTCTCTGTTGATAGAGTGTCAGTCAATTTTAACAGATTGACCTCAAACTAATCTTTGTTCCTATTTAAAAATAAACGTTAATGTACAGTCAAATGTTTAAAGTGTTAAAGAGCCATTCTTAGTTTCAATGTTTTGATGGGATTATATCAGAGGGAGAGCAATAAGCTGCATTATTTTGAGCACTTTAGCATGCAAGCCTTGCCTCTGCTTCTGTAACACAAACAGTGAGCCCCCTGACGAGTGAGAGTTTTTGTTCTAATCAGCATCAACAGACTAACAACTAAGTGCGTTTGGGGTGATTTATAACTACTGCAATCTCTTCTTCGATGAAGGTGGATGTCAAATGTATCACAGACAATCTCAGAAAAAAGAAATGGGTACAATGCGTACATCGGCAAGGATTTACGGACATTTCAAAAGCATCACACATATACCAGCAACAGAACGGATGAGAGACACTTGTACTGTCCTTTATTTACGGTACTATCTTGGCTACTTCGTTAATTAAGAGCACTTCTTCAGCCGCTGCACTCCGGGCTTCCTGAACGATAGCTGTCAATCAAGGTAGACTAATGAGCTCCGTGGGTGAGATCGCCCCCAGTTTGCCTTGAAAGTGACCAATCATAGGAGGGCCAGTGCCTCCTTGGTTTCTGTCCCCAAGATGTCAAAAGTCAGTTTAATTCGGGAAAGCAGAAATCAACTTCGCGAGCAGAATTGACCTGTGAGGCGGGTTGTGGCTGCTCTGTGTGCGTGCTGCTTATTTTTATACGTGCAGGTGCCAATCTTTCCCTCTCGATTGTTGAATTGATGCGTGGGGGAGTAATATCCGCTTGTGTGAAATGGTATAATTTGCTTGTGAGCATGTTTTAATGTGCTGGAAAAATGGTCACACCTTATTTGCTCTTAACAGTGTATCGCCACAATCTTTCCATCAAGGCAGACCACAACAGTAAAGTAGGAAACCATCTGTTTCACAGCTTGCCAGCCGTCTGTCGGTCTCAAGACTCTGCCAAGTTCTCATATTTAAAGTTAGGGCTGACATTTGTGCTGTGAATCCATCACAATATAACACCCCTATTGGCCTCTTGCAAGACCTAAAAGTCTTTAGGGACATTTTTAATATAATATTTTTTTTATAGAATTTGTTTTTGTAAGTGTAAACTCTCCTCCTGTACCCTTTCCTCAAAGCCTCACAGAAAACACAGATGATATAAGTATCCTATATAGCAGTGAATGTACTTAATGTCTTTATTCCGCGGACCTTTACCCTTTCATAAGTACTCCACAGGTCTATTAAAATGCACCTTAATATTCCAACAGTATGTAGGATCCCTAAATATTCAGTTTAAGCGGTAGCATTATGTAAATACCACATCCTTCCTGTTGATGCACTTTACTGTACACCAACCTTGTATCACTTCCTGTTGTGTTTCTGCTGCAGTACAGTACGTGCAAAGCTCTGCTTTCATGAAAACACAATAATGTATGTACACTCTAAATAGTCATGCAGGGATATGTGTGCGCTATGAGGATGCTTTCAGACTTATCCTTATAAAGGATAAACAAGATCCAGACTTAATCACTTTAAGATAATGTTAAGATGTATAGGGCAGGCACTGGAGAATAAGTAATGAAGTAATAAAGAATAAGTTGAACCAGAGGGGAGAAACGGGCATTAGCATGTGTTGACATCTCACTGTCACTGCAGGTAACATGGCCAGCGCGGGGCCACCGTGCAGGCTGCCGTGGCTTCCAAATGACTGTCTCCTGGCGCTAAAAGTCATTTATAAAGGTTTAATTCACAATGCTACTGTGAGCCTAAAAGGCATGCTTTGATAATTCAATTTGCCTTTGTACTTCACTGAGCTAAAGGGTGAAACACACTCTTTCTTTTCTTTCCTTCTTTCTTTCTTTCTTTCAATCTATGCATCTAAAAACAGAGATAGGTTCAGTTCCAATACAAGGTGATTATAATAGAACGTGATTGCAAAATATTATACTAAGACCAGTCTGGAATGTCATGTTAGCCCTTTAGGAAACAGTCTGGTACATTGTTCACATCTGGAAGCCCACAGTATACTGCAGAAATCAAAGATCAGTAATTGCCTGGAACAGTTTTCAGATTAGATAAACACTAGCAGTGTAGAAACACTGAGACGGCACATCATACTTGTTATTGTTTTCTACTTTGGTTTGTTTCATTCGCCGAGTGTCAGATCAGTGTGCTCTACAGGAGCACACTGATCTCTGCTTTCCTAAAACATGGGCACAGATTGGAGCACAGGCTCCTGGTACAAGCTCCCCATGCTGTGTAGTGTGATCTACTCATGTTTGCAGTTTAGGGGACCAGTAACACATATCAACGACGTTTCATTTACAGGATTGCTCCGGTGCAGCCGGCGGTTCCGCTTTCTTGGTGTTGGAATTCTAAACTCCGCTCGATTCGAGAAACATCCTCCGAGCTAGAACCGACAATCAAATTATCTTTATCTTTTTTTTTTAATTAAAATTGTCATCGAACACTCAACAGACATTTTAATTCCAGAGCTCGCCTCTGGAATTAATTGTTTATGCCAATAAACCAGAGCATGTTTTTCTCCCAACCTGGAATGTTGTGTGAACTAGTCAGACCTCCTTCTGCAGCGCTGTGGAGGAAGGTCTGGCAATGCAAGACTAGGGGAGCAGTGATCGTGCGTTCCCGATATGGATGTGAATACACTTCTGTAGGAGGAATACGGGATCAGCAGGTGATGTTGGGCTAAGCATCAATAATGTTCTGGGAGAGAGCAGGTCGACATATGCAACGATAGCAATATTTTTCATTTGCTTGGTGAGGACCTCAAGGTGATTTATTAGAAACTGATTTCTTATTAGATCCTGACTGCAGTCACTTATTATGACAAACTACTACATACTGAAGGATCATCTAAATGTCCAGTGCCAGATGATATAAAATGACTGTCACACGTGTGGCACCCAAGTGAAAACAGGCTGCTGTTACTATGAAAATAATAAAATAAAAATGATTTCAGATTTGCACATGTAAGATTGGATGTGTTGCTTATCCTTGTTCACCTGGCAGAAAGGCGAGGTGTTGATTGGTACTGCACTGTGAGAATAATGTGTGGAAACAATTTACGTGGTAAGAAACCTACTGCACTGCTGTCGGTGCTAAGTGAAATGGTGTTTCAGTCAGTAGCACATAAAACCACAGCTGACATTTTGACAGCTTTAGAAATTAATTTCTAAATGACAAATTGCATAGTATAGAACGAGTATGGGTGACGGACAATAACTGCATCCAGGCTGGTCTCATGAACCATTCGTACATAGAGCTACTAAAAGTAATACACTGTAATTGATATGTATTCCACGTATGTATTACTGTATGCTAGGGTTGCACGATATTGACAAAATGTGATATTGCGATATTGATTAGGAATATTGCGATATCGATATTAATTTCAATAATTTTAAACATGTAAAATTACAAAAGTTATGGGAAAATGCATCAAAATAGATTCATAAGATTCAACGGACTGTCATATTGGACTGGTGAACATGAATAAATAAATAAGGACCATGTCTACAGAACAGGACATGTTTTATTGGTTGTACAGTACAAAATATATAAATAAACCGAACAGGACATGTTTTACTGGTTGTACGGTATAAAATATATAAATAAAGAGCATGTCTACAGAACAGGACACAACTTTTCTTTCGCTTCTCTGATTCGTTCCGTTTTGTTGTCTCTATCTATTTCTTCACTTACACTGTCATTCTGTCGAAATATGCACACACGTGGTACGCTCCATAGGGTTTGTCACGTAGTGGACCTATGCGCTGATGTGCACTAACATGTGCAAGTGGCACGGTAACTGGCCAATTAAACATGATTATTATAGCATTTCAAGCGGGTTCTAAATCAAACACAACTAAGCCACACAGCCAACAGACGGGATGCAGCGCTCCACAAAATAAACTAAATATTGCATACTTATTGCAACACTTTAGATATAATATTGCACCACATTTTCTGCAAGATCCACGTAGGGGGTGGTCGGTGTGCATGGGTGGGTCATAAAACACTGCACTTTAAAGCCGGGGAGTGAAGTTTGAGTCCCGGGACAACTACTTAAGGGGACCGCTGTTTTGACCCAAACCACAATCTTTTTTTCCAATCTCAACTCAATATCTTGCTGCCTAAACTTAGTCACTAGGGCTGGCTTTAAAAAAAACAATTTTACGAATTCAAATCGATTTTCATTTGAATGAACCAATATTGATTCATAAAATCCAGAATTGATCACTGTTCGTATCATATGAAACTATAAGACCTAAGGAATCCACTGGTCTCAACTATGTAATGCTAGCTTGTTGGGAAGGGGGTGAAAAACACTCCAAAGATTTTGGTGAGCGAAAAACTGGCAGGGCCATTTTTAAAGTGGTCCCTTGGAATCTCACATCAAGATATCTGAATGAAAAGTCACTCAATGCTCACTGACTGTAGAGTTGGACATTGTTGTGTTGACTACAGTGTTGACTGCAGTAGTGTGTTCATGTTACATTAATGTAACTGCTTTGGGGTCAAGTATTAATGTAAACATTAATATGATATAAAATGTACTATTTATATTTAATATTATTGTTTATTTAAACTGTCATATTCAGAGCTGCTAAACTTTGTTTTGTTGTTGTGCAATGATAAATGACAAAGATACAGATACATTCTTTCTTCATAAATATATACTTTTAATAATGCAGCAGATCAGAGGGAATCATTGTAGAATATTTCTTATTCAAGCTAAATTGATTTTGCAACTGAAATATCCCAAATCGACATTGAATCGGAAATTGAATCAAATCAGGACCTAGCGAATCTCAATCGAATCAATTTCTTATTTTTATTTGTATTATTTTTTGGGCATTTTTAGGCCTTTTTTCGACAGGACAGCTGAATAAATGAAAGGGGAGAAAGAGGGGGGAATGAGATGCAGCAAAGGACGCTCAGCTTTTGTCAGCTTAAGTCATCTGCAACGGTTGCTAACACGACTGTAGCCTCACAGTCACCTTTTCTCAGCTAAATGTAACTGTATAGATTGCTAAACTTAGAAGACAATTCCGACGCAAAACAAACCTAGGGGTTAATAACAGATGTGTACCCACTCGATTGCTCTCTGGGACAAGTTTTCATGCTAATCAAATGTGTTTGTAGCTTGAAAGAAGCTAGCGCGGACCGCTGATTAGCTTACAACGCTAGTATTGAGGGCACAGTGAAAGTAAAAACAAAAATCAAAATATCACCAAACTTCAACGGTAGCATAATGAGGGTCCCTAAATGTTAACCGAAGCATTGAGAACATTGTAAGTGTACAGACAGTGTAAGTGTTTATTGAACGAAGAGCTGCGGGAGCTCCGTGAAAGGGCTACAAGAGAGAGAGAGCTACCGGTAGTCAATGCCGCAACACAGCCTCGTACTTCGGGAAACTGGTGGTGTACCTGCGGACATTGTGAAGCTATGGCCACCCAACAGGAGTGTCTGTGTTGCACGGAGTGGGACGTGTTGCGTCGCGACACCCAAGAGACGATAAACGGGACTGTACTTGAAACTTTTGTAAACATGAATGTGAGTGCCTTTATAATCTATCTTTTCAATAAACTGTCTGTACACTTACAAAGTTCTGAATGCTTCGGTTAACATTTAGGGACCCTCATTATGCTACCGTTGAAGATTGGTGATATTTTGAGCCTTTTTAGTGGTACAAAATAGCAATTTGTTTTTACTTTGCCTGTGACCTGAATACTAGCGTTGTAAGCTAATCAACGGTCCACCCTAGCTTCTTTCAAGCTACAAACACATTCGATTAGCATGAAAACATGTCCCAGAGAACGATTGCCGGAATTGTCCTTTAACACTAAATCACTTTTCCCGCTTCGGTCCCCCTACAGGTTGGAAGCGGAATTGTCCATTGCCACTGTCATAATGTCTCATTATGTCTCATTGGAACTACAGATCCGCTACCCGATCTGGCAAACTTGCATAATGTAATGTAATGGACAATTCCGCTTCCAACCTGTAGGGGGACAGAAGCTGGAAAAGTGCTTTATGCTGCGTTCATAGACATTGGAAAAACATTTTTCCGAGTGGAAACGTCACCAGTCACGTCACTTCCTGTGGGAATTAGAGGTGGGAAACTCGGGCTGGATTTGTTAACCGAGTTTCCCAGTTGGTGACGCGTTGTTGACAACTGACATTTGATGTCGGCGACTTTGGTTCACTGAACATATTTCAATGACAATAAACTGTTTATTGTGGAAAAACGCCCCTGCCAAGAAACATATAGAGATATAATATGTTTCACATTATTCATAAATAGGCCCATGTATAAAAAAACAAACACATTATCCGTGCCCTTTCCCGTTCGTTGTCCTGCAGATAACACAAGCAAACACCTGTCCATATGCTCGTATAAAAAAATGGCAGCAAATCTTTTGTTATTGTGGCCTCCATGTTTTCACACACCTGATGCTCTAGGCTACAGCCAACCGTTGGTGGCAGTCATACAACAAGTTGTTGTGCCAAATGCCAATATAACAGAAGAAGAAGAATACGCATCCCGACCATGTGAACGCTGCCAGTCGGAAAAACAACGTAATCACGGGGGCGGTCCCTGTTATTCCCAGGTGGCATGAATGCAGCATGTGTTGCTTTAACTGTCATGTGACCAGTTGTCACATGACCGGCCGGCGGTAGCCGTAATTTCGTTGGATATCATACAAATTATTGTACATGAGTTTTCGTACAATACCATACGAACCTGTTCATGAGAATGCATTGCTGCAACTGATGATAGATTAAACCTTGGATATCTGACATAACACTTTTCAATCATTTGGCAACGCCTAATAGTTTAATCCAATCCTTTACCAAATATTTTAGCTTTGTCTCAGTTTTCTAACCTGATGAGAGAACTGGACTTTCAGTGCTCAGAGGCACCTGAACGTAGAATACATTTAGAGCATCGTGCAATCTCTGACTAGATATTCACTGGGCAAAATAGGCTGGATTGTGAAATGAATGTATTCCTCGTTGCCTTCGCTGTGGCCCGAGGCTGCCGAAGAACTCTGGGGAGAGAGGAGTTATTGCTTAAATGTGTTGTGTGTGCTCCGTGCATTTGTATGTATAAAGTGTTGTAGCAATGTGCCTGAGGAGGAAGCCAAAGCTCATCCCTGTAACACAGTGGAGGGGAGGGGGAGAGGTGTCAAAACAAGTAATGAACGGTTGTGTGTTCCTCTATTCACCGCTCCAGTGTCGAGTAATGGGAGCCGCACATAATGAGATGCTGCACACACACACACACACACACACAGACACACACACACACACACACACACACACACACACACACACACACACACACACACACACACACACACACACACACACACACAAGCTGCTCAACAGTACAGTTTGGAAAGAGAGGCGCTGGCCCCTGTTGGTTACCAGAGGAAGTGAGCGTGTGCTGGACACATTCAGTTGGACTGGATTCAGTTACTTTGTCCCTTGGCTTGGCTTTCTGCCCTCTGTTACAGGCTTTTGGCTCAGTTACTACATCTCTAGGTATGCTATATATTGTCATTTCCAGTAGAATCACTTACAAATGTCATTAATTTGCATATGAGTGCCTCTGTTTGAGGAGTTGTATGCAGTTTGAAATGGATGATTCAGATCTGTCCGGCAGAATTCAAGCTACTCTGTATGCTGAATGACTTCATTATAAATTACCTAATTTCGGTTATGTGCATTGTTTTTTTATCCATTTTTTATTTTTATTTTTAGCTTCGGTACTAATCTACAGTATTGAAGGGGGAAAACAATGCGGATATTCAAATCCCAAAATTCACAATCAAAAGCCTACCCAATGAATAGTCGAATTTTCGGGTCGAGCCCTATTACATATTATGAGTAATGTAAAAATATGAATGTATTGCTAGTGCCACATGAAAGTGTCATGTTACTGCACCTTAGCTGCAAGCACTTCCTGTTTGCTATGTAATCGTGGACACACAGACAACAATCAACTGGATCAATGTCTGTGTGTTCCGATCGGAATTAGTTATGGATCTGAAACGAAGGGGTGAGAAGTTTTAAGGAAAACTGCATTGATCAGGTTTAAAGGGTTAAATCCTATACTAATTCAAATATTTGATCAACTGAAGCAGTGCTGTTTCGAGCTATCTCGGAGTACTAGGCCAAACATTCACTGGCATCCCTGAGTGGGTTAATCTTTTCATAGCCAAAATTATATTTTAATTACAGTTTCCCAATAAAAAAAAACCCAACAGATTTCAAGAATTTGCATCTAAATCTTTGTAGTGTGATTAAGCAGCCCAGTCTCATGGCAATTCATGAAATGGTCACGTTATTGAAGCTATTGATTTGTGTACTGAACATGTTAATGTCGTTATTTTCGTGTGGTGAGCACGAATTTTAAAGTAATGTATTTCAATGGGAAGCATTTTTCATGATCACAGAACGATTACGGTAGTGAGTAGTATTGATAAGGCGAAAATCCACACAGGGAGGTTGGTCAGGGTGGTGGATGGCTCAAACAACACAGGACTTTCACCCCAGAGAGCGGGGATCACGTCCCGCATGTTGTAGTTCCTTTCCGCGTTATTCTCTTCCCAATCACAACCTTTCACCGTTCTTCTTTTCCTAACCACAACCGTCCCGTTGTTGTGACTGGTGTGTGGCGTTTCATGTCACCATTGTTGCGTGCCACAGAGACCGGCTCTCTCACAAGACACGTGACGACACCCAGCATTTGATCGGTTGGTTTCTCGGCCGCTTTGAGGTCAACTTGGTGTTTCAGGATTCAAACACCACGGCAACGCCGTCAGTATGGTGTTTGTTCTGTCCAACACGTTGGTCTTGTCGCAATAAGCGGTCTGCATGGCAACTTCACTAAGCTTTAGACTTCTAGGTTTACATTCAACGGTCTTTGGCATTGCTTTCTGTGGTTCTGTATATGCATCTATATATAAAACTCATCACATGTGACTGAAGACATTAAAAGCTAACAAAACAGAGAAACTATTCCACACTACATAATCGCTCCCCTTCCACGTGCTCAGACAATTCCTCAGAAAACGAGCCAGTTCACGCTGCAAATAGGATTTAATGGCGGTAATAACCCGTAGCAGCGAAACCCGACAGGTGATGCAATTACCTGGGCCTTTGCTTTTCTTCTAATCTGGCTTAATAGGATGTGAAGCTTCACTTGTGCTTTAATCTCAGTGAACATACCACAATCCTTTAGCAAAGCCCAACTTGATATGACAGGGTGCTCAGCAAATTATTTACTTGGAAAGAGATTACTCTGCGCGCTGAAAGGTGATGTAAGCCTAGCCTAGGATTGTTTTTTCCAGCGTTGTGCTCCTGGATGTTTTGGGAACTGACAGGGACACAGCACCGGCGGTTCATTGGTATTCTGGAGCCGCTCTGCCTGTCGTGCTATACTATAGAATGCATAGACTATGTGACAAAGTTGATGAAGCATGCATTTTCATCACAGTGCCAGGGCAGAGCCCGACAGTGTAAGATGGAGGCATTGAGCAGAAGTGGAATAGAAAAAAGGTCTGAGTGAAGATACAGCGCGCGCGTGCGCACGCGCACACACACACACACACACACACACACACACACACACACACACACACACACACACACACACACACACGTTACGCAATGTTTGAGAGATTGTAGTACATGCGTGTTGGCGTGTATATATTTGTATTGTATTTATATCTTATGTCTTCTGATATATTTGCACACACAGTCCCGTGGTGGTAAATTGAGTGGGAGGATTGGCAATGTGATATCTGTATATGTAATGTGCATTTGCTCCACATTACTGGTTAATGATGACTTCCTTTGACTTAGAGCAAACATCTTAGACACTGGCTCCTCATCATACTATAGAATGAATTTTGGCTATGGCCTAGAGCTCCAAAGATATATTGATTAGTTGTCAACTATTAAATTATCAGCCAACTATTTTAAAAATCGATTAATCGGTTTGAGTCATTATTTAACAAAAAAGTAAAACTTCTTTGATTCCAGCTTTTTAAATGTGAATATCTTCTAGTTCTTCTCTCTTATGTGACAGGAAACTGAATATCTTTGAGTTGTGGACAAAACAAGACATCTGAGGACGTCATCTTGGGCTTTGGGAAACACTGATCCACATTTTTCATTTTCTGTCATCTAAGAGAGCAAACAACTAATCGAGAAAATAATCGACAGATGAATCGACAATGAAAATAATCGTTAGTCGCAGCCCTACAGTGGTCTAAACCAGAGGTTTTCAAAAAGTGGGGCGCACCTCCCCAAGGGGCGCAGGAGAGTTGTAGTTGGGCGGAGGTAGAGAGAGATGAAGCAAAGGGACAGGTGCATGTTGGTGTTCTAAAACCAAGGGGAAGTTAGTTATTGTAATTTGGCCCACTGAATAGGCCTGCTCATCAAACACGGTAAACAGTTGCAGCAGCAGCAGTGGCTGTGACAAGGCAATTAAGGTACTTTAAAACTATTAGCTCCAAATTGCCTCAATTTGCATAGAAAACTCCTACTCCTTCTCAGCCAAATCTGAAAAAAAATAAATGATACAAGTTTTTAGATTCAGTGAGAGGATATCGTCATCTCCAATGTAAATATCATCATGTTTTTACGTTTTCTTCAGTATCAAAGCAATCCAGTGATACTTCTCTAAACATCCATGGGTACATTGCAGAAAGGAACTGCTAAAAGCTAATTCTGCATACTTTTAATGGTGCCAAGTTGCCAAAATGGAAAGAAATATAGGCTAATAAAACAGGGCTTTAATTATAATCCACAGCGTAATTCACTGAATCCTCCTCTTATCTTGATTTTGTCTGAAGCCTCTCTCAAAGTGTCAGACTTTGGAAACCCCTGGTCTAAACTGCACCATACGTAGGTGATGAATAGGGCTGGGTATCGTTTGGGTCTTTTCCGATACCGGTGATAAAATGATACTTTTAAAATGATGCCAGTGCCTAAACAGTGCCTGAAACCATACTTGCACTGCACAAAACGATGTCATATGGTCAAAATGTTATAACAATAACTTATTTCACCAGTCAATTGCTGTTAAACGACAAAAAGAAGAACCACCAGATGGCAGAAGGGTACTTTACAACAACATTGAATGCACCAGGTGTGTTTCTCCGACAGCGGCAGTGGCCATAGTGCAGCTAGTTTACTCTGTCTGTAGCTGCAGACTGTTGGAATACAGTCACATGTTAGACCGTTTAGCTGTCAGCATTTTAACCGTGTTTAAGATAGCTACTAGCTAATGGTAGGCTAACGTTACCTGCTGTCAACTGTAATGTTAAATAGCATCACATGCAGTGATGCTTCTGTTGCCTGTAACATCCATTTTAAAGCACCAGAGAGCAGCACAGGCATTTAATTAGCACAGAAATGAGGCACCGAAATCTGCGTTGTCACTTCGTCCAGTAGATACCGGTTGTTAAGGCACCATATTGGCACCGGGTTTTGGTACCCAACCCTAATGATGAATATGTATGGATCAGTTAATAGTCTAAGAATCTGATAAGGAATTCTGTAGATTAGTCTTCTAAGCTTTATGAATAATGACTACTGTCTGGGGCCTGTGCACGTACACCACTCTGTGTGAAGAAAATCATGTTTTTGACAGCAATCTTCAGTCTGTGTTTCAGTTGTCGCCATTTAGAACGATAGGATGCATCTTCTGTGTTATAAGCTCTTCATGTGACCTCATATAGCAACAGCTGCTGCACGTTTAACTCTGGCAGAGACACAGTGGGGCTGCTTGGGTTGAGAAATGATACTGTAATGTTTAAATAGCTGACTGCCGAGCTGTGCTCAGTAGTGGTGGCAAGCTGTGTCCTGTCTCCCACAACCAATAATTAAACCATCTGAGGAAGGGCAAAGAATAGTGATTATTCATGGCTACTTTATGCATTTGGCGGTTTGCGACTGCAATAGTTTCTTTATCTTATCACGTTTGCTTGTCTTCTTTAATAAGTCTGTGTTTGCTACATGTGTGTTCGCCCTGCCAGGAACCTGGTTGTGTTTTTCTGACAGATTGTGGGCAGGGCTCAAGGCTGCAACTTCATCGATCATGCAGCTGAAAATGTTTGAACAGTTACAGTATTATCCAGTGCTTTTGGTATTGACCTTAATAAGGATACAGAGTAGCTGGGAAGAACTACTCAAATAAAGAAAAAAAGATTTGAGCGTAGACTAGAGGTCTGATCAGGCCAAATTTTTCCGTCCGAACCCGGCCCATGTCCGACAGGCATTAAGAAATTTGTGTACGAGCCCGACCCCAGCCCGACACAGTTAGAATCAAATTTTTTTCTCATACTAATAACACATGTAGGCCTACGTTTGTTTGTGTGGAAAGCTTTTATTAAGCAGCTATAGGAAGGCATTCGGAAATGTCAGCAGATGAGCGCATCAGCACACACGGGGCAACAAGCGCATGTTAATAAGCTGTTTAATTTAAAATGTTCAATGTGCTAACCTTTCCTGATTGCTTCGTTTCCGAACGTGATCAGACAACCAGGGGAGACTCGTTACATCCAGGGCCGACGTTCTATAACGTCGGGGTTAAAATCCCGTTTCTGGTGAGCAAATGAATGAACTTGGCTTTCAGTCTGGGGTTTATCTCGGACACCGCACACACTGTTGGCTACAAAACTTAAACTTATTCCACCAACTCTGCTCCGGTCGCATCTGCACGTCTGCTTCCTCTTTCTCTATATCTCTTCTGCCCACTTTACACACGCACTGAGCTCTCTTAAAGGAGCTGCAGCAGCATTTTACAACAAATGCCTTATCGCGCTGATGTAACCGAGCCCGACCCGAACCCGACCATAATTTCTAAATATCTGTCCGAACCCGGCCCGGCCCATCGGGTACCGTTGGGACCGTCGGGCTCGGGTCGGGTATCTATGCCTTAGCGTAGACCCTAATTATGAATTTAACTCTTGTCTATTGCAACATTTATACCTACAGTCTTTGAATAAAAACTGTAGTAAAAGTGGGAAGCTATTATTGGCTGCCATAACTTTTCGTGCCTTTTGCACTTGCAGGCCAGAACTGTCAATGCAACAAAAACACATCAGTATGCAAGAAAGTGCATAAATCAGGTTAGGTTTTATCTCTTTAAGTTAACAAGCTTGTCAACCTCCAAACACCAGCTGAGTCTCCCCGGTTGCTCAGCATTATAGACGAAAGGTAAGATGGGTCGCACACTGTTAGTCACGGTGTGGAAATGAATTATCCAACGTTTTGATCGCAAGGATCAAAACATAGTCATGGCTGAGCTTTATTGGAAATGACAGGGCCACTAGAGAATGGTGTTTTTTTTTTTTTTTTTATTCCTCGTTGCAATTTAGTCGATTATCATGCTGGGAATCTATTATAGTTACAGACAACAAAGGTGCATTCCATTGATTTTACACATCAATTTCAGCTAGTACTACTGCTCAGCCTGTGAAAACAGTTGTATTATGGGTCTGGGCGAGCTTTGTTAAGTCTGAGTAAATGACCATGGTGATGTCATCAGGGTTTGGAGACTACAAATTATAACAGAAAGCCTGTGCAACTAAATAGGGGCATGGAGTTTGAAAGATGCGGGCATTTACTGTTAACCTTGCACGTCAGCTGGATTCTCACAATATAAAGAGATGTCCAAAGTGATGGCCAAATGAAGCTTCATGAAGCTTTGTGAACCATTTTCTTTATTTTCTGAGCCCACTAGATTGCAAGGAGTTGCAATTCAATGGGCTTTCAACACTTTGTTAAACAGAGAGCGCCATATATTGGGCTCAGAAACTAAAGAAAATGGTTCAAGAAGCTTAATGAAGCTTCATTTTGTCATCACTATCAAGACATCACATTAGAATATATCTGGTCAGGCTTCTAAGTAATCTGTTTATCTGAGCCAGCATGGCCCGACCAAGTCCTCTGAGGAGCTACTGGCAGCTATGGGCGCGGTTTAGTAGTGTGTGACGACACGGAGAGGCGACTGTTTGATCAAAACAACAATTGCGGTTCCTAAAAAAGTTAGCATAGATGCTGCAATAGCATCAGTTATATCAGAACTGGAGAGTATTTCTTCATTGCAAGAAGAGCTAAGAACGCCACTGGCATCTTTTCTCGATGGAAAAGATGTTTTTGCTCTTCTCCTGAGTGCATTCAGCATGAGTTTGATAGACATATGGTTTAGCCAATCCCCTGCCAGGTATTTTTTGAAATGCCTGAGTTTTTCTAATCAGTTTCCAATAATGGCTTCTGGCATGTCAGGGTCATTTACTTTACCGAGTAGGGACAGAAGAATATAAAGGCTGGATACAGTCAAAAATGGACATTATTTTATTCTGCAAGGGCTACTGTACTCTACGTAGGTACCCTGTACTGTGTTTGTATACCTGGTGTTGCTACAATTTTTCAACAGCTCTGAGGCCTGTACTATGAAGCAAGATTTGGCATTAACGAGGTAACTTCAGGTTCAACCCAGGGTTTTGTGTATCACAACGGTGGATCACTTGTTACCGGGTTAAATCACCATGGTAACTTATGCTGAACACCTAACCTGCTCGGGAGCAGGTTATGTTGAAGATTAGAGAACAACCGGTGTAAAATCACCGCCTACTGACCAATCAATACTCGACTGATAACAGCGTCACCGTTTTTAGAAGATCCGGTGGAGCTTGGTGCGCGGAGAGAGAGAGAGGTGCGCTCATAAAAGTTAAAACATTTAGAGACAACAACCCCGTTAACATTCCCTGATGGGTATTTTTATGAAAGATATAGATTTTCAGGCTTGTCGGCTTGTTGAGCGGTGTGTGCCAATGCGACACATCGGTTTGAATTATGTTTTTATATTTTTTATTTGCTCTCACGGTCGCTTACCACTGCCAGGGTTGCAACTGAAATAAAAGGCTAAAGCAACGACAGTTTATGGAAAACACAAGTGTAATTATGGTCAGATCTTGTGCCTGACTGATGGGGAAGTGATATTAATAGGCGTTGTGATTTACACATTTACAGCATCGGCTATTTTTTTGGCAGCTTTCTTTCCTGTTTTAGGAAGCAGCGACTGTATTGCTTTTTGCCTGTAAAACCGTGTCTGTGTTCTTCATATTTATGTAGAATTATAGTTTGCTCTTCTTATGTAAAACATGCGGCTCTGGTAGATGTTTGCGATCACCGTGGTGACACAGCTTATGCGAGACTGCGGTTGTTAGGTTAGGTGAAGCCGGGTAACTGAAATAAATCCAGGGCATGTTCATCTTCATTCGTAGTACAGGCCTCTGGTGTGCACCTGCTCTGTAAATCTCATGCATTTACTCAAGTAAAAGGACAAATACGAATATGTACACATGGTCACACATTTTGTTCTGAACCTTCAAACATGGGCAGATGAAAAAATAATTAAAACACATGGACCCTTGCAGCTAAGTTAACGAGAGTTCAACTTGCACTTGTCGAAATTGCTGGTGTTGCAGTGTTTTTGGAGGTTGACCCATTTTAGGGATTTCAATTTTGACCATTCTTTTTAAAGTCTGTCCCCGAGTACCATAACTTTATGGTAGTACAATATTGATCACTCAATCATTGGAGTGCCCCTCTAATATGAACAGCTGGCATGGATTACTGTACGTAACTAGAATTACCAAAAGGTGTGATAATAACCCAGTGTCTGGCTGGTGTACCATGCCTCTCTCCCACTGCACACTCCGATGGGCTCCAGACCCTCTGCACTCTGAACATAAGCTCTATGGAGAAGAGATGAATATTTCATCTGAGAATTGTTGCCTGTGTCTGAATCGTTTTCCCCTGAATCTGGAAAAAAATCAAGGTTTTTTATGAAGTCTCCGAAGACCATATGTCCTACACAGAACTGCGAGGAAAGATAACAATATTAATTTTTTTCCCTAGGGCAATGAAGAGAGCTAAAATAATGGTGGGTAGATGTAAAATCATCACCGGGTACTAGCAGATAATAATATATTCTCAGTGCTTGAAGTGGAAAAAAAAGGTGCCAGTACTCTCTTGCATTGGCAAATCATTATGACATTTGAGATTTCTACAGTGAAAAACAAAACTTGGAGATATTGCTGGTACACAACAATGTATTGTTATTTATTATCAACATAAATGTATGTATTTATTTAAACAAGGTGTGTGTGTGTGTGTGTGTGTGTGTGTGTGTGTGTGTGTGTGTGTGTGTGTGTGTGTGTGTGTGTGTCAGTCATTCACTTGACAGCTTTAGTACCCTCTCTGTCTGGCCAGCAAGTGACGGGACGCTGCTACATGTGTAAGGTTTAGAAAGGTGTAAGGCTCAGAATTTAATATAATTTATATTTGAGTTAATTTACTAGAAATGTATTTACAATGTTTAGTCAGTTAATCATTTACATATTTATGTTACACAATTATTAGTTACATATTTACATGTTTACACATTTAACACAGTCAGGATATTCTGTTGAATCTGCCTCTCTGATTCCCTCCCGTTTACCTCAGTCTAAGTTCTCACTTCTGATTGGTTAGTTCAGTCATGTGGAAGGTCCGAACAAGGAAGTGTTGTTGTTGTTGTTGTGATTGGTGTTCAGTAAAGTGCCGCTTGAGAAAGTCATCCCTCTCCATCCTGCTGTTTATTCTCATGTAATCCACCACCACATACCGAACCCTCATGTTACACATGTTTTGCAGCCCAGTTTGTTATCTTTAAAAATGAGCCAGCTGTTCGTGGAGCAAAAATACATAATTTGGTCCCTTGACCAACAGTCAGGCCATCCATGTGTTTCGTTACTCATGTTATTGTTGACGTTGGTGTCATTGACTAAGGTAACGTTAAGGTTGGTAGCTGCAGACTCCTCATTAACGCTAGCTGTTCTGCTCACATCACCGTTAACGTTGTTTGAAGCTCATGAATCGTACCTGATGTTTCTGGTTGGACTTGGACCTCTGTTGACGTGTCTGGCTCTGGCACAAGCATTCTTTTAGTAAATTCTGAAGCCAGGCTAACATAACGACTTACAAACTCAACACACTTCTTTTTAGTTTCTAGGCTAAAGGCATCAGACAGCTTTTCCGAACTGAGGTAAGTCACGTAGTGCCCTCTGGGTAGTGTAGTTTATGTAACGTTAGGGTCAATCTCTCTGACACTGACGCTTCCTCTGTCAGTGGTAGAGTACTGGCTACATGCGAGAAGTAGCGGTACACAAGAAAAAGTGCAGGTACGCTAAAGAGTAAAATGTAGAAGTGCCGGTATTGCGTACCGGTGAGTAGCGGTCCACTTTGAGCACTGTATGTTCTCAGTAAAATCCATACAAAAATGGACTTGACAGGGATTTGTGTCAACATGTGATGGTAAATAGATGGGGAAGCAAAAAAACACAATATTCATTTTGAGTCATATTGAGTAGAATGTAAGTAAAAATGAGCAGACTCTGGTCAATGTGGGCGTTTCTGTGATTCAGTCTTACAACAGAAAACATCTCACCTACTCATTCACACACACTTTGTAACTTCAACTAAAACTCATCGAGAAGCCTTCTGTCACCCCCCCCCCCCCCCCCCTCCAAATTGCAATTTTGTGATTTAGAGTTGCCATGGCTTTGACTTAATTATTTATATTCTCTCAAGATAGCGAGGGGGGGAGGGAGAAGCAGTTTGATAAATGGTCTGTGGAAAAAAACGGACACTGGATAGGCAATTCCAACGGTTGAGAGATATTGGCCAGAAAATAAAAATGCCTTCCTCAGCTCAGATAACACCTCAATTTGTCTCTTAAAGGAGTGAGAAGAATGGAGCGATACTTCCATTAAGGGGCACAACCGATTCTTATCAATATCTTTCGAGAATAAGTGTGCCTTTGTGTCCCCATTTCTGAATGTCAGTTGTATCTGTTGTCGCTGCTGCTCGGACCGACAGTCAATATGGAAAGCAGGCAGAGGCAGATTGGTTGCCAATAATCAGTTTCCTCCTGGATTTGCTGATTGCCAAGCGCAGCAGATTGAATATAGAGAGCACACAGAGCTGCTAATATGCATCTTCAATGGCTCTGCGCCTGTGGTGAGACAGGAAGCAGTTGCGTGGTTGGGACTGTAGGAAAATCTGCTTTGTGTCCTGCTTCAACAACAGAAATGAGCTTTTCAGAGTGCTTCTGTCTGAGAACGTTGTTTAATTCTCGTTCTGCAGATATTAACACAACTGCTGACATCAACTGTATTAAATATAAACATTCTCTCTCCTGCATTGTGTGCTCAGAATATTCAATTCTTTCTTTCATTCACAGGCTCCTGTGCAATTGCATCTTTGTGTTTAGAATTATCTATGTGAGCTGCAAAAATACATAAAAAATTAGATACACAATAAGCAAACCTTCAGTGATGGGGCAGGGCTCCAGACTGCAACCAAATGGTCGCATTTTGCGACCAAAATTTGAGAGTGCGCGACTGAATTTTACATCCAGTCGCACATGTGTGACCAGTAAATTTATCCCATTTTTTTACACGTCAAACGTCGAAATTCCGGTACCTGAGAGCACGTAAGCTCAAGCTTATCTGTCCTTATCTGAAAATTGACAGAGAGCGGAGCTTTGACACAAACACGCACACGCATAGCTGCGGACGGTGAAAACTACGTCGGCTCTGCAGTTTTGTTGAAGTCACAGTGAGTCACGGAAATGCTGATAAAGTGGTTTCAAGTGTGGTTACAGTTTTTCAAAACTTCACGCAGACAGCGTTTGCTGCGATATGATATTAATGGAGAGCCGAAAGCGATTGCAGTGCTGTTGACGTTAGTTCCTAAGCAGGCACAACAGTGGTTTCTGTGCCCTGGGGACTGACTGACAGGCTGAGGTTGTAAGGCAAGGCAACTTTATTTCTACAGCACCTTTCAGCAACAAGGCAATTCAAAGTGCTTTACATGAAACATTAAAGAGCAATTAAAAACGCTCATGAAAATAAAACAGGCTAAAAAAGATTATATAAATACAAGAATAAACGTTACAATGAGTAAGAAATGAATAATTATTCAATTTAGGGGAGGGGTTTGGGAGGAGAGAGGGAGGGGTTTTATTTTTTTTTGTTTTGTTTAATTTCTTTAGAGTGTAACATATTCTAATAAAATAACATAATGTTCTAAGTACATAGGATAAATAGGTTTGACAATAATTTTTACTACTGAAATAATTGTTTTGTAATTATAGAGGGAAAGTACCAAAAAAAAGGTACCGTTGAGTAACAGAATTGAATTTCAGGTATCGGTACCGATATTGGTTCAGTAGTATTCTAAACAATGCATGTTTAATTTTAAGTTGAATTCATTGTAATTGTAGACTAGAGCTGGTGTGTGTGTGTGTGTGTGTGTGTGTGTGTGTGTGTGTGTGTGTGTGTGTGTGTGTATATATATATATATATATATATATATATATATATATATATATTTAGTTGGTGCGATGTGCTGTTGGTTAACCTTCTATGTTGCATCTTCAAAAGTGACACTGAATTTGAAACAGCACATTGTAATTTCTGCATCTATCATCAAAGTATTTATTAGTAATACAGTGGAAATTAGTAGAAATGTGAATATTTGGTTAGCATGTTGATTTACGGTGTGTGCCCCTAAATTTTCTGGTTGCGCCCCTAAAATTTTCAGTTGGGGGCCACTGTGCTCCTAGTGAAAAAAGTTAGTCTGGAGCCCTGTGGGGTATCTTTTCAGTCAGGGAAAACACAGAGTGAATACAGTATGGTATGCATTGGCTGGTGAGAACGCATTGCTGGGCACGCACCCAGTGGGAACGTCTCAGGAGGGTGACAATGTGTCAATTCTCCAGGCTGGGTGCCAGAGGGGCTTTGTTGCTGTTCTGTTTGTGGGGAAGTTGTGCAGAGGAATCTGCAGCCTCTTCAGTAAAAGTATTGGTGTTGTGCAAGCCCGCCGCTCATGCATTACCTTCAGCTGGCCAGCAGAAGTCAGCATTGTTCTACATTAAAAGACAGACACATACAGGACTAGCCTACAAAGGCAGAGAGCAGTAACTACAGAGAGAAGAGTTTTCAGACTGGCCTGAATTATAAAATCAATATGTGCATCTCCAAAGTGAGAGAGGTACTGTGTGCATTTACAGTCTGCAGGTGGCACAGCAGTGGTGACTTCATTAATTATTCATAACTATTATTTATCCCCGACAGGTTGACCGCAGTTTTCTCCACTTAGGACAGGAAAGCTGTCAGATTCCATGTTTTGTGAGGACATTTCCATTTTACTGTGAGTAAGAGTCAGATCTGTTAATGCTGGAAAGTAAAATATATTTTTTCAGTCCTGTCAGGTATTTTATTAAAGGAGAATTCCGGCCAATTTTTACGTTCATTTTGATTGCTATAGCTATGCGAGTACTTTCGACAGAAAAAACTACGTAATACAAGCGTCCACTGAGCTAAAACGGCAGTGGTCGGGGCAAGTTTTAGAGTGCCTTTGTGCCTCTTAACAGACACAAAATGCAATTAATATGTCTGTGCCACATGAACAGGGCCCTTACGTGTCAATGAGATGCATTTTCAACTCAGACATTGTTTAAATTCACCTACCACTGGTCCCTGTCTCGATCCTGCCGGTAGCTAGCTTGCCCTGCTAGCTGATAGCCGTTAGCCGTTAGCTTCTAGCTGCCGTCCGGTGAGTGTATTCAGACAGACCAGGGTAGGTGAATTTAAACAATGTCTGAGTTGAAAACGCATCTTGTTGACACGTCCTGTTGACCCTGTTCATGTGGCACAGACATATTCATTAGGGGTCCAAGCCCAAGGCTGGAAGAACGGGCGGTAGCTAAGCTACGCTGTTCGCACAGCAGTGCTGTGGAACCCTATTGCTTTTCTAAGGTTTCTTATTAGGGGTCCAAGCCCGAGTCTGTAAGAACGGGCAATAGCAAAGCTATGCTGTTCGTACAGCAGGGCTGTAGAACCCTATTGTTTTTCCACTGATTAATCATCGTCATCATTATTAATCTTCTCCGCCTAAAACTCAGACTACAGCCTAAACCGTACATGGTGGGGTCTACCATTTTTAGGACTGGTCCCAATCTCCGCAAGGACCTCAGGCGCAACAATCCACCCACTTCCACCACTAGGTGGCGCTATAGCAAAAAACGCGTTTGGCCCTATAACTCCCACACCGTACAACGGACATTCAAAAACCATACATTGACGCGTTCCCTGGATCCAACTGAATCACGTGATATAGGCCATGCCCATTTTCACCTAAACTTTTATGCGTGAAAAATCGCGATTTATCAAAAACCTACTTTTTCGAACTCCTCCTAGACCGTGCGACCTATCTTCATAAAATTTGGCAGGTAGCATCTCCAGACCGACCTGACAAAAAGTTAATAAAAATAATTTTGATAGGATACAAATTGTGCATATTACGCACAAACTAATTTGTGTAGCTAACTATGAAAACACCAACTTTGCCATATCTCGGCCAAAGTAAATGCTATCAACGCCAAACTTTAGATTGTTGTTTGGTGTGAACCGCCGGAGGTCGCTGACGCGTTTTACGAAAATTGGTCACCTGGGGGCGCTACAAGTACAAAAAGTTTATATCTCATGAACTGCTCATCCAATTTTTACGAAATTTGATGGGTACCATCTAGGGACACTCCTGAGGCCTGCCCTAGAGTGGGGTACTGAGGGGTCAAAGTGGGCGTGGCCTATGGGACCCACGTCTAAATTTATTACTTAGACCAACTTGAACAACTTTAAATTTACAAGGTAGATAGACAATGGGTCATGGACTACACCTACCAAAAATTACACGTGGACCAGTAGGTGGCGCTATAATGTCTTTTTGCCTTTAACTCCCACATTATACATTGCACATTAGAAATACTTACATCAACGTGTTCCTTGAATCAAGCTGAATCACATGATATAGGTCACGGCCATTTCCGCTTATTTTTTTTTCCACTAAATTGCACAATGCGCAAAACCAACTTTTTCGATCCAACTCTTGATCCTTTTTCATCCTTGGCCGTACGACGGATCAGCATGAAACCAGGTAGGTAGCATCTCCAGATAGACATGACCAAAAGTTACCCAAGGAATTTTGCTACGTTAAAGTATGCGCATTTGACGACCAAACACATTTTCCAAGCTAGCTACCACACACGTATCATATCATATCTCGGCCAAATTAAATGTTATCAGCAAATAACTTGAGCTCTTTGTTCAACATACCACTACGATGCTCTGTACCAAATTTGGCAAAGATCGGCCTTTAGGAGGCGCTATAAGCAACCTTTATTTGTTTTGGCCAATAACTCAATGCATTTAAATGGGAAATTTGCAATTGCAATATCTCTGCCACAGTACATGCAATCAACACGAATCTTGTGATGCTCGTTCGACATGCCGCTCGGAGGCTCTATACCAAATTTGGCGAAGATCGGCCATTAGGAGGCGCTATAATCAACGGAGACGAGTTTTGGCCCTTTTACTCAATGTTAATGGGATATTTGCAATGGAAATGTACCACAGACCTTGCAGATCACACTTTGATGTTTGCCTCTTACCGTTTTGGTTTTCACTTTTGCGTGCTCCTTTGGTTTTTTACAATGAACAAACTTCTTAACCCACCTAACAAAGTTTCTACAACCTTCACAGTGGACAAATTCAATTCTTTCTCTCACTTTTTCAATCCAAAATCAACACCATGCATAGGCGCCGATACCGTGCAATTAAACATTGCAGTTGGTGCTAAGTGGAGCGTCTGTCATAGTGTGATAGGTTATGTCGGTGGCATTGATGCTTAATTTCCCACGAAGCACCCACGGAGGAAAACATAAATCGGCGCCTATGACGCCATTTGCAACAACTTGACCACCTCCCCTGCTCCTTCAACCACCACACCTGCCTCTCCCCTCCATCCTCTCGGTCACGCTCTCATTTCTCTCTGCTGTCTCCTGCGGTCAGGTGGATTAAGAAGATTGTTTATTGTAGAGAATTGTTGAAGGTCGTCTGTATATGCGTGGAGGTGAACTGTTGACCGCTACTTTTGCACAGCGACATATCGCAGACGTCGCAGCTCGTGCGTCTTGATATTTACAGACGTTTGCCTCCACACCGCCCGGCGTGGGTGGCTTGGGCCCCGTTGTAACTGCTTGTTCTAGTTATTATTATTATTATTCTGCCGATAAAACAGATGCTACAGCCTAAACCGTACATGGTGGGGGGTTGCCGTTTTCAGGACTGGTCCAGATCCCTGCAGGGACCTCGGACAAAAGAATTCAGCCACTTACACCACTAGGTGGCGCTATAGCAGAAAAAAACGCTTTTGGCCTTATAACTCCCCCACTGTACAACCGATATTCAAAAACCATACATCTCTGCGTTCACTGGATCCAGCTGAATCACGTGCTATAGGCCCTGCCCATTTCCGCCTAGACTTTTATGCGTGAAAATCAGGATTTATCGTAAACATGCTTTTTTACTCCTCCTAGACCGTGCGATGGATCTGAATGAAACTTGGTACGTAGCATCTTCAGACCGACCTGACAAAATTTGACAGAATTTTTGTCGGATGAAAATTGCATAAAATACGCACAAAAAAATTTGTGTAACTAGCTACGAAGACACCAACGTTGCCATATCTCGGCCAAAATAAATGGTATCATCGCGAATCTTTAGATTCCTGTTTTTATAAGGCTCCCCAACCAATTTTAAAAATTGGCCACTAGGGGGCGCTACAAGTACAAAAAGTTTATATCTTATGAACGGCTCATCCACTTTTTACGAAATTTTGAGTGTACCATCTCGGCCCACTCCTGAGGCCACGCCTACAGTGGGGTACTGATTCGTCAAAGTGGGCGTGGCCTATGGGACCCAGGTTTTGATTCACCACTTACACTGTGAGCAACTTAAAATTTACAGTGTAGATGTACAATGGTTCATGGACCTTACCTACCAAAAATTACACACATGAACCACTAGGTGGCGCTATAATGATGTAAAACGGGTTTTTGCCTATAACTCTCACAGTCTACATCACAGATTAGAAACAATTATATTCACGTGTTCCTTGAATCCATCTGAGTCTGACCATATAGGCTACGCCCATTTGCGCTAAGACTTTCTTTCGCAATATCGTGCAATGCGCAAAACAACCTTTTTCTATCTCCTCCTAGGCCGTACGAGCTATTAGCATGAATCTTGGTAGGTAGCATATCCATATGGACCTGACCTAAAGTTATCAAAAGAATTTTGCTACGTTACACCATTCGCAATTTACAAGCAAACAAAGTTTCGTAGCTAGCCACAAAACACGAACGTTAGCATATCACGGCCAAATTAATAGGTATCAGCGCAAAACTCGGTATTGTTGTTCAACATCCCACACCGAGCCTCCCCACCAAATTTGGGGAAAATCGGCCGTTAGGGGGCGCTATAATGAACGTAGAGGCCTTTTGGCAAATAAGTCAATGCATTTAAAAGGGAATAATTTGCAATGGAAATATCTCTGCTGCAGTAAATGCTATCATCACAAAACTTGAGATTATTGTTCGACATGCCACTCTGCGGTTCTTCACCAGATTTAGTGATGATCGCCCTTTAGGGGGGCGCAATAATTGAGGTAGAAGTGTTTTGGCCTTTTACGCAATGAAGAGGAAATTTGCAATTGCATTTCACTACAGACTTTGGACCTCGCACTTGGTCAAATTTCATGACTTTTGCCTCGCCGTCATCGTGCTTTGGGTTCTCCTTTCGCGGGCTCCGCTTCTGTAGGCTCTTAGCGTCGTCAGGGGCAACTCGCGCCAGGGGGGACTGACGCCGGGGAGGTTTGGACCCCGTTCATAACTGCTTGCAGTTCTAGTTCCATTTTGTGTCTGTTAAGAGGCACAAAGGCACTCTAAACCTTGCCCCGACCACTGCTGTTTTAGCTCAGTGGACGCTTGTATTACGTAGCTGCAGCTTCTCCGTGTTACCTGCACTGATTCGGGTCGGGTTTTTTTTCGAAACGCCTCCTAATCGAAAGTACTCACGTAGCTATAGCGATCAAGATTAACGTAAAAATTGGCCGGAATTCTCCTAAGGGGATTTTTCAGTTTCGCTGCTTACATATTGTTTGGATATAATATATAGTTCTGTTAAATCTTATTATATAGGTCTGGTATATCGGAAGCTGTCCCCGAGTGCCGTAATGCCTGCCGTTTTGGATGTATTATTAATATAGGTAGTCTATACATCAGGTTTACCTACACTGCGAGAACAGGCCAAAATTATAATTAAATTTTCAGCAATTCCTGAGCGTCTGAGAAGTTTTTAGCTTTTTCTCCGCCAGTCGTCATGATTCGGCGTAACGAAAGAACAACTGCCAGGGTCATTACCTTACTGATCAGCATTCATGAGGTGCTTTGCAAGGACTATTTATGGTTAAAAATTGGCATGTTCAAGGCAGGATAAGAGGCTGATTCACTTACGCACACTTGTGGGTAATCTGTGATTTATAAAGAGAACATTGCTTACAGATGTGCGTACGCACGGTTTTATAAATCAGATTTTTTTTTTTGCCGTACGCCATTTTTGGCTTTTGGGTGTACGTACAGATCCTACGCACAGTTTTATAAATGAGACCCCTGGAGATTTCTAAATGTAGGGCAAAGTCACAGTTTTCACAGAGGAAGGTGGAAGAAGCTGAGGTATAAGAGCTGAGGGGGTTCAGCTCTGTAGACAGCAGGAGAGGGTCTACTCCAAAACAAGGACATGTCACAGTGCACAATGAAAGATAATAGGAAAGCTCGTATGTAGCCATGGGATTCCCCTTTGGGGTCACGCCTTGAGTTTGGTATTGCCTCTAGGCCTACACACACACACACACACACACACACACACACACACACACACACACAGTGTTTCTGCTGGTGTAATGTCGCACTGTCAGCGTGTGTGGAGGACTTACCATCAGCAGGCCGGGCTAACGAGAGGCCACGCAAAGACCCCTCCTCCTGGCTTCATCATTACTCCCACCAGTCACCGCCAAAAAAATCAATCCCCGATGCTGTGACACAGCAAGATGGAGGACTCCCCCCGAATGTTTTCCCTCTGCTTTTACACAATCCGACACAGCAAGTCGTGCAGCCTCTCAGTAGCGAATGTTTGGAGTCGAGATGTAGAGTAGTGTGATGAATGAAAATAGTTTTTTCTCCCCTCCGGCGATTAAAGCGCAGGCATCACTGCTTGGATATTCACGTGACCCCTCAGATTGCATCTCAAAGACGAGATGAAAATTATCCATCTTCATTTACAGCTCTTCATATCTGTCTAGGCTGTTGTGTGTGTGTGTGTGTGTGTGTGTGTGTGTGTGTGTATTCAACTGATATGTTTATAATGTTATGAATTTATATAAGGCTATCTCTCAGAATCTCTGAGATCTCTATCGGCATTCCCCCCGTGCTCACATCTGCCTCTCATCTTTCACATATCACTACAATCAGCAAGTACAATGCTGACATTCAGAGCCTTGACAGAAAAACAGTGGGGACTCCTCAGCATACTAAATCTCACAGAATATGAATACAAAACAATGCTTTGAGGTTCGTGATGCCTGGATGTGCATAATTACACAGCACAGGGGTTTTCTCTCAGAGGTGCTCCTTTGTCTGCAAACTGTTCTTCCTTTTGACATCCTTGTTCTATCCAGGGGGCTTTAGTAAGCAGCTTCCCCCACACATTGTGTGAGAAATTGAAAGTAAAGAAAAATAATATATCTCTGATAGATCTTCTTCCTCTGTGCCATAGAACATTGATGTCCAAAAACTATTAAAAACCCAAAAGCCAAACTGTTGCTCTGGGTGACAAGCTCCTTCATTGCCATGAACACACCAACAAGTCCTCCAAAACACACAACAATATCGGCCGTTCCGACCCTCTGATACGGCCCACAGGAGCATTTCATAAATTAGCGGTGTCCCCGTGGAGGTGGCGAGAAATGGTCGCTATGATCGCACCACGTCCACATTGTGCGGCCCATAGAGCAGGCGCAGTAGAGACCTCCGCTGGCCGAGCTGGCTGCTTCCGGTTTAGCACTCCCAATAATTTGGAATGGGGATTAAATGATTTAATCATGAGGCTCTTCTAGAATTTCCAAATGTTATCGGACCGAATGCAAATTTTGATAGTGAAACGAATCATTTTGCGGGGGATGTGATGCTCAAAAAAATGTATCCACTGATTTACAGACATCTCTTTTGCCATGTCAGTAAATGGGGAAAAAGTATTTTATGGCCATAGGGCATCGTGTGACAGGCCGGGAGTTGCAATTCCACTGTTTGGCTGCATTTGCTTCAAAGCCCGGGAAACAGCTAGCTTTGCCCTGTCTGAGGGTTAAAAAAGTTACCTAGCTAATATGACTAGCACTAATTGACACAGTATATGGTGTCTCTGCTGGTTGCCTGGCAACCTCAAGATGGCGGCAAGGCTCCTTATATATGTATCATTTAAATGTAGCTCATGCATATAGTTTATTTGAGTGTGGGAACAGCCTATGCTGTGTGTCTGTAAAGATGAATGTTTTCTTTTTTATATACCTGCCCCAAAGGAATACACATTTCTGTACACGCTACATACACTAATGCGTACACTGTGTATTCTTGCTTCTTCAATTGCCTCTGTTTGAAATTATCATCTTGTATTAACAGTAACCATCAAAGGACAGACATTGAGTGTGGCTGCGGAGGAATTAATTACAGCAGAAATGGTTCCTCGTGCACAGCAGAGAGAACCAATCAGGGTTGATTTGAGCACTGTGTTCAGCATCTCTATCTGACCCATGCAGCACGCTGCCTCATCAGATATGGACATTGTTATGCAGTTTATTGATAGCCTGGTCAAAGAAACAGATAATTAAATCCACTTTAGAAGGGAACAACAAAATACCCTTTGAGATAGGCTGTGATTCCTCTGGCTGTTCGAATAAACAAAACTTCCCATAAAAGTTATGAAAGGTTAGAAATATTGCTTTTAACAATCTCCACCGGTTTCCAGTAATGTATTTCTTATCACAGTTGCGGTGGCTGTAATCCACCATAGCACCGTGTTGTTATTAGATGCACATGGCAGCTTTTCGGGATAATTCCAATTTTTCATGATATAGGAGATGCTGCTTGTTTAGCTGAAGAATAGATTGTGCCCCAGGTACATAAATGCATCTTCTGGTTCTTCAGTAACCCACACAGAAAAGCTTGCAGTAGCCAATCGAACTGCAGCTTATTTGAATCGGAGTTGAGTCTTACTCACAGCTGTCAATCATATAACACATTTTTAAAAGAATAAACTTCCATGCTGAAATTAGAATTGTATTATCAGAGGTGTAGTGGTATTTGTTTACAGTAAGTACCCGTCCTACGGTGGCATATACACGCACATTAATCAACTATAACTATGAAATCAAAGGCTGTTTTTCTTTCATCTTTACATTTTTAACAGTTAGCTATAGACTGAAAAATAACAATTGTATTCACTGTGCTACTCAAAGGCTACCGCCGGTAGCTACTGGCAACTTTCAAGGTGGAATGTTTTCTTACATGTTACTCAATGCATAAGTTGATGTTGTAAATCAATCAACACACCTTAAAAAGTCAATTTGACAACTTTGACCATTCCATTTGTTTTTATTGTCTTTCTTGCATGACATTCGCTTTAGTGATTATTGGATCGTCAAGCGCTTAAAAAGAATATATGTATTTTAATCAGCTTATGAGAACTGACAATATTCTAATTCCTCACAAATGAAGTGGCCGAGCGTCATCCCGGTGTGCTCCGGCAGCACTACACCCCTGTTGATTCTATCTTTCCTACCCATATAATAAGTATAACATGTGTGCTCCATCTTGTGGTTTAACATTAGAGCCAGTGGTGGCCCGAGTGATGCTGCTGTACATACTGTCCTCACTGTGGCCGACAACGTAAAGTTCATTTGAATTGTATAAACTTCTGGAAGGCAAAATTATCTGTAAATGTAATTCTGAAATTCTAAACAACATTTTCAAAACCAGATCAAAACATCCTTAACCTGTAGCAATATCAACACTTACTTCAGCAGTGACGTTTGTAAATAGAGATGTTGAATAATATCCCCCCAATCAATGTTTCCCACTGATACTGAGACACCTCACACTGCCTTTTAAATGCCACCATTCAGAAAATAAATGTTATTATTTAACTGTCATAAGAAAAATAAGCAGACACACTGTAACTAAATGCACAAGGAAAATATATGTATACATAATAACATTACCCCCTTAAAGTAAGTAAAGTAAGTCCCTATATAACAAAAAAATTGCCTCCCTTCACCAAACAGTATTTCAGCCTCCAGTGCACTACAGCAGCAGTTAGACTAAAACGTCTAACCACGGAGAACCTTTTGAAAGCAGCACTCTCTTCATTTAATCTTCTTGCTCTCTAACCTGATTCCCCTTCATCCTCTTTGCCGTCGGTGGCCGGGGGAATCTAATTCATGAGAGGTCGATGACAGAATGGGGCCTGTGGTCCTGTTAAAAGGCTTTTGTGCTTTTGCCAGTGTGGAGAGATTAATGTGTAGTTAGAGCTGGACATCAAGGGATGAGTGTAACAGGGAATTTATTAGAGAGGAGTTACTGAAACTGATATGAGCTTGACGGAAAGTTAGAAATGAAATCTGACACTTTTTTTTGTTTGACCACCACAAAACATCAGAAAACAGGATCTTAACGACACTAAACGTCCATTGCAACAACTGCAACAAAGGTGATACATCCAGATTACAAGGTATCATGCTAATTATTGGTGATTCCTAATTTGTCAACCTGTTACGTTATGTGTCCATCGTATGTCCCTAATCCCCAATGTTAGTTTTTTGTTTTTGACAGTGTTAGGATTTTGGCGGCTGTCCCCATTTTGACTGATTCATCTGCACTCACATATAAAAGTGCAAATTGCCAGGCCACTTTTATGGCAGATTGGCATTTGAACAAAGACCACTTACCTTTGTAAAATGACTAGTAGTAGTTGGAGTTTATGTGCCCAGATTTTGAAATACTTGAGTCTGTGCAAAAGCTGTTAACAGCATGTTCTGTAAACTATCCAACAGGACACTGTTTCTAGAAGCTGTTACATTTGTTTAATGCCGTCAACATTTTATCTTTTACCTCCATTGTATTTCAATCAGGAGAGACTCCGATGCAGATATGCAAACATTTGTTAATAAGATATAACCAAGTAAGTACAAACATAATTATTTGGAGATTAGACTCCATTGTAAAGGGGTATCTATACAATTCTAATGTTTAGGAAACCCAAACACATCCCCCAATGGAATGTAGACACTGGTGGTGGTGAGAAAATCCGTAGACGTAACAACGAGCCGTCAGCCAGGAGAAGACCGAGAACCCCGTCGAAAATGCCTGGAGGTAGAAGGGGAGGAGGCGGGTCGTACTCAGTCTACATTCTCGTCTATACATTCTGTATACAACTGACAGAAGCGGGAGAGAGAACAGAATTAAAACAAGATAGTCATGCTGTGATTGCTTAGAACATACGTGCCCGATTCTAATTGGCATACAGAACCATAACACCCACTGCCCAGCTGGTCAGTTAAAGAAAAGAGAGACAACGTAATTGAAGTCTCCCTGACAGAATTCACGCTGAGCTACATTTGTGTGGATGCAGACATATTAGATGGTTATCTAGCTATCTAACAAACAACCCTAAAGCCACTGAGAAAACATATTTCTTTTTGTTTCTTCATTTTGGTGAACCGGCCAGTAATTCCCTAAATTAAAGATGCAATTTAGTATTACGCTTAAAAATATATATAAAAATATCAGTCAAAACCAAAGCAGCAGAGGCAGATAATTAATGTGTTCGATGCTTCTTGCGGTCAGCACGGTCGGGGCGGTGTGGATGCCGATATTACCCAACTGCGGCCTAGGCGACTGTGCCAAAGGGTCTGGCTGCCGATACGCGCACCTCCAAGATTTTGTAACAACCCTGACACAGTTTCACAGACAATGCATTGCAATGATTGGCTACAGAAGAGAAGAAGTCCGTTCTTGGAGCAACTCTGACCGCTGCTGGGAAAATGTTGACCACAATCAGTATGAATGACCAGTATGAATGACCAGTTATAGTCAACAACAGTGGATCCTACATTTCTCATTTTGCATAAATGCCGGCATCTTTCAACCTTCACATGTACAGGTTGTAACACAGGCATTCGATTTGTTTTAAATCTGTAGTCTCTGAGCCGAAGATAAGCCAACACCAAAATAAATTTATTTTTTTAGACGTAAGAAAGATCCCTGCAGAGCAACAGAACATTTTTTTACAGGCTGAATAATACTCCCTATAATCAGTAAACTGACCTTTTATGTGTAAAATTGTTAGAGTACCTCTATAATCCCTTTCCATGATTCTGTCTACCTCCTGTATAAACAGATGCAATGGCTGACAGAAAATGCCAGCTCATTTTCATTTCCATTGGAAGCATGACGCTGCAGCCTACAGCACAACGGAGCAGAGCAACCTCAGGGGCATCATTGCACTGTGCCGCTGTTCTGGCAGTGGACCATTTGCTTTGGTCAAATTATGGTTCATATTTTGCTGCTATTGACCCGCCTGGGTTGCCCACAACAGCGACTCCTATCCCCCCTCCCGCAGCATGACCACCAGGCATGAAATTGACCTTGGCCTGCAGGCTCTGCGCTGAGATAAGCCAAAACAGGCGCGATAAAAACCGATTCCCTGAGCACCCATCGACTGAGTGGTGAGAGAGCAACCTTGGGGCCATGACGTCAGAGAGGTTTTATTATCGCCGTGCTGTGAGAGAGGAAAGACACGCAGAGAGACTGAACACAGCACACCTGCCCACCTGCCTGCCATACTCTTGTGTGCCATATTAAAATTCATGAGCTATATTGGTTTGAATGCCAAGGTTTATGGCGGTGTTCTCCCTCTGCACAGGTCCTCGGGGATGAACACCGGGAGAGATTAGAGAAGGATGGTGAAGAGAGATATGGGATCAAGAGGGGAACAGAGTGAGAGGCAGAGATATGGAGGATAGGAAGAGGTAAGGAAAGAATGGAGGTAAGGGGGGTTATAGAGAGTGGATAGAAGTAGGAAATCTCAACCATTGCCAGACAGAATGTTGATATATCGGCATTTCATCAAAACCCCAGATTACATTAAATGCTATTCAATGTGAATATTAAGTTTTTCATCTAAGGGAACGGAGCATAGCAAATACGGTATGTCTAACAGTACGTGTCAAAAGTGTTTTTTAATAGCAGGGATCACCCCACTTCCCAGCATTATACGCTTAATGGGCCTGCTACTAGCAGTTATTAATTTCTCTTCAATACATCCTCCTAAAACCGTGATGGTTGCACCTGATTGGACAAATGGTTCACTAGTGGGCTGTCTGCGCCTGAATTTCAAAATGGATCAAAATGGTGGCTTGTTTGGAAACTTTCGCTTATTTTACAAAAATAGTTCACCGAAATGTGTTTCTGAAAACATTTTTCACGAGAAATAAGCTGCAGCTGCTGAATCTGTCTTCATTTAAAATCAACAACGGTCAGTTAGAAATATTTTTCTAAAAGGCGGCTAGTTGAGCTGGAAGCCCCATGATTTGCATAAAGTATTCTGGATCTAACTTTATGTAAATGAGGAGTGGGCACCATGACATATGGAACACACCACACGCATAAGTGTCGTGTAGCGTAGATACGTGCCTGATCGTGCGCCTGGCCATTCATACCGGACACATATTTTTTCTGGTCACATCTCTCTCTCTCTCTCTCTCTCTCTCTCTCTCTCTCTCTCTCTCTCTCTCTCTCTCTCTCTCTCTCTCTTTCTGTCCCTCTCTATGGGGCAAACTGCGGTAATTGTAGCCTATATGTGGCTGTGTGTGTGTGTGTCTCTCTCTGTCTTTTCTATGAGGGGCCGTCAGGGACATTATTCAGAATTACCTCTCACAAACACATGTGAAACGCTCTTACATACACTACTGAAACACTCTCACATAAACAACTGGAAGATTATTCGCTCGCACACACTACTGAAACGCTCTCATACACACTACTGAAACGCTCTCATACACACTACTGAAACGCTCTCATACACACAAGTGAAACGCTCTCATACACACTACTGAAACGCTCTCATACACACAAGTGAAACGCTCTCATACACACTACTGAAACGCTCTCATACACACTACTGAAACGCTCTCATACACACTACTGAAACGCTCTCATACACACTACTGAAACGCTCTCATACACACTACTGAAACGCTCTCATATACACTACTGAAACGCTCTCATACACACTACTGAAACGCTCTCATATACACTACTGAAACACTCTCATACATACAAGTGAAACGCTCTCATACACACTACTGAAACGCTCTCATACACACTACTGAAACGCTCTCATACACACTACTGAAACGCTCTCATACACACTACTGAAACGCTCTCATACACACTATTGAAAAGCTCTCTTACACGCGCAACATTTTGCATAAACTACAAAAAAGCGTTACCACATACTAGTAAAATGTGCTCATATACACAGCTGAAATGCTCTGATATATAATTGTAAACTATAACAGTTCAGTAGTGAATATGGAAATTACAGTTAAACAGGAAGGCCTTCCTGTCATCTGACAAAAACAGGAAGACTCCACACAGGGAAGTGCATGTGCTTTTGCTGAGTTTGAAGTACTTCAACCCTTGCTTCAACCACAATGTATCGTCATCTGATATTCTTCGTTTTTCAAGTCCAAGCTTTATTTTTTGAAGTGAGAGGCAATGAGGAGGATGTTGTCGTTTTTTTTACTAGTGTTCTACAATGCATTGAGAGGTTGCAAAGAGAGGAGTCTGACAATTTCCATCAGGAGAGGCTTTATAGAGAGCTTAATGAGCATACTCAAACTCTATCTGCATGTCTTGCTGTGTGTGATGATAGGGATGTCAGTAACCTTCTAGGATCATTGTATAGATGCTTTCGCAACTTGCTGCATGAACATGAGGCCAGACAGAGATCCACTGAAGTGACCACAAATTTGACACCTCCAACAACCTTGACTGGCCATCCAGGACGGCCCAGATACAGCATAGCCACTGAACAGATTTCTCACTGTGTGTCCATCGGTATGTCATGGCAGAGAATTGCATCGTGCTTTGGAATTAGTCGAAGAACACTATACAGACACAGACAAAGACTGGGAGTTGAGCCATTAAGGTATTCTGTATTGTCAAATCAAGACCTGGACAGAGTTGTAACTAATATACTACAGAACACTCCAAATGCAGGTGAAGCATACATACTTGGAAGCCTGAGATCACGTGGCTTGAGGATTCAGCGCTGGCGGGTCAGACAGAGCCTGCATCAAGTGGATCCTATTGGGCGATCATTTAGACGTCGTCTTGCTATACATCGAAGAGTCTATAGTGTTCAGGCCCCTAACCAATTATGGTAAGTAAATGTTATGTATAAGGAAAACAAGTACATATATGTGTGTGTGGCACACATCACACATATACTGTATACACACATATATATATATATATACACACATACATATATATATATAGTTTGTTAAGTATATATTTTCTTCCCAACAGGCATTTTGATGGCAACCACAAGCTGGTCAGGTGGCGGATGGTCTTTCATGGCTGTGTGGATGGCTTCAGCCGGACGATTATATACTTAGGGTGCTTGTCCAACAACAGAGCCTCAACCGTCCTGTCATTATTTCTAGGAGGAGTACAGAACTTTGGCTTGCCCTTAAGGGTAAGATGTGATCATGGTATGGAAAATATAAATGTTGCCCGTTTTATGTTGGAAAGAAGAGGATTGAACAGTGTTATTACAGGTGTGTCAGTACACAACCAAAGGATTGAGAGACTATGGGCAGAACTTAATAGAGTTGTATCTAGACACTTTATAAACATCTTTAACTTCATGGAGGAACAGGGTGTACTGGATTCATTGAATGAACTACATTTATTTTGTCTGCATTATGTTTATTTACCAAGGATTGAAAGAGCAGTAACAGAATTCATCAATCAATGGAACAACCATGGCCTCTCCACACAAGGGGGGCAGACACCTCTCCAGCTGTGGCATTCAGGTGTCATTAATAATGCAGGAATCCATCCAGCTATAAACAGCATTTTTGATGCCGATAACTACTATGGCATTGATGAAGAAGGGCCATTACCTGAACTTCAAACCAATAATAATGTTGTAATTCCAGACATAGATGTAACTATCAATGAGACCACAATGAACATTATTCAACAAGTGAACCCACTTGAAAATGATGGTAACCATGGAATAGATGTTTTTTCTTCACTTCTGCACTTTCTTCAGTGAATAACATGGGAGCTATGTTAAGGTTTGTTAAAATGTTTTCTTCACTTGTGCAGTGTATTCTGTGAATTAAAGTTTTGTTAAAACATTGTAAAACATTTTATGAAAAATAAATGAACATGATAAACATTTGTTCAAAGGAATGAACATTCAAAGACAGAGGCAAACAGACTTAAACAGGCAGAGGGAGAAACACACAGACACATCAGAGAGGCAAACAGATTGATAGACAAATAAGCGACAGAAAGTGAGTCACAGAAAGGGATACAGAGCATATGTTCAGCTTAATTGTTTACATTTTAACTGTCGAAACAAGTATATGTTAAAAGAAAGTTTGGTAAGAATATGAAACATGCCGTTAAAAATAAATGTAAATCCGTTTTAAAACATAGGCTGACTGAGTCAACTGAGTTGTGGTGAAACTATATAAAATACATGTTATATTGCATATGGTATTCAGAAATGAAAATAATAACTGTTTTGTTTTAAACTTTTTTCAGAAAACAGACTGAGACAAAGAGCATGACATGTTCATGCCCTGCCAAACCCATATGTGTTTCCTAATGCAAAGTCAAACTTCTCCTTGAACAGTTGGTAAGACGCATGTAGTGGCAACTTGATGCAGTTAACACATGTGTTGGCAAGAGGGAACATTGATGTAGAGAAGCCATCATCTCCTTTGTGAATAAACTGAACAGAAGGAGTTGGGGAAAAGCCGATAGGTGGTACCACAGATGCTCCAGTTGTGAAGGCCAATATCTTTTCTAGTTTGGATGGCCCTTCTTCTTCTGTAAAAACAAAAATATTATCAGTGGTAGTTGGTCCAATTAATGTGTATGTGACTCATCTCTAAAGCAATTAACATCAGCTGATACTGAATAAATTGTCGGGTAAGCGTATTTCACTTCTCAAAACCAAAGCGTCTAAAATCTGAATGCCTCTTATAGCAATGAATTTATAACAGGTCTTTTATCTTTCAACATTCGTAGGTTGCTTTGTGATAATGTTATGACTACCGAGATAATAAAATAAAAAGAATTATACTAAAAAAAACAGATGCATCAGTTTATTTGACCATTAATTACCTTCTGCATCTTGGAGATAGTCCCTCCAGAAAGTAACGACCATCTCCTCAGCAGCTCTCTTGTTGCTCCCTTCTGGAGAGAGACGAATGCTGAAAAGATCATCCACCTGGTCAGCAGTCAGTGTGTTCGGCTCATAGCAGAACAGGGGTCGAAAGCTGTCTGGATGTCGTCGTATTTGGTCCAGAACCCCAAGAGTTTTCAGTCCTTCACAGAATCTGTACAAACATGGAATAATTGTACAATCCATAATTCAATTGTACACTGTCAAATTGTCCCTTGTTTTTTGTAATATATTTTGTGAAGCTAGTCTTACACCTTATTGGTCAATGGTTAAAATTATTACTCCTTTTGAGATTGATCTGACTGTACAACAACTAACACTGAATACCTTTGAAATGGACCTTGAACCCTGTGGATGACCTGAAACATGACAATGTCTTGTACCAACAGATCCCTGTCTCTTATCGACCGCATAGGCCTCAGACATCCTGCATTGGCCAAGTAGTCAAGCAAAGGTGTATTTGACTTCTCAAGGTCTTCAAGGGTTGTACTTTCAGATACCTAGCATCACAAGAAGCAGCAAGATGGCTTGTTATGGAAGTTTCTTATTAGTCATTTAACTTATTAGTATGAACCCAGACACTAGTGGTCTGCATACTACAGAATGCCTAGAGGTCCCCTAACAGTTCATGGCAGTGCACGTTTTTTTCCAGACATTGCTACAATGTGATAAATAAGAAGGAAAATATGCTTTGCTGTCGACACTTGTCCGTTGAATAGTGGTGGCATTCAAACTACAACATATGGAAAAAGAGGGCTGATACTCCTTTTCAAAATGGAAAACAACAAGATAACCTTTTAATGTAAACTAATTATAATGCAGTATAACATTCAAAGGCTATCACCTGACCTTTTTGACTTTTTCCAAGAGTTCTGTGTCAGCTATGTCTTCTAGTTTTGGATTTGCTGAACCATTGACCAGAAGACAAAATACTGTTGGCGAGAGGAAGTTTGGTGGTGGACCGCCATGTACCAAGCTCACTGCAATGGCTTTGCCAGCAATGTAGTACCAGTCCTCTCTTAGAGCTGCAAAACAATGACATAAAAGGAAAAACAATATTGATAAATACCACGTTTTGGCAAACAAAAACTGGCTGTCTATTACAGGCCGGGTCTCGAATGATGACCGGGGCCATGGTTGACACAAACAAATAAAAGCTAAGTCTAAAACATGAGTGGAGAACTGAGCTGCAATATAATATGCATGCCAAGGATGATGTACATTTCCAATAACTTAATTTAATAAATTCAGCAATATAATTTTGCTTGGTCCAGGGTGAAAAATACTGACTTTTCCTTTTCAGTGTGACTATCCAAATTCAGTCACTGTGGATGCATTTCTTAGCAAAACTGGATTGTATAGTACCATACATGTTCCACAAGATGACAGTAGCCAAATTTGAAGGGCCATATGGGAACATTGCAAGTCAAAGTTTTCCACAACAAATTGCTGCAAATGTTTCATGAAACTGAGGGATTTTAATTGAAAACATATACAGAAAGAGCTGAGTTTGAATTTACCACATCATGCAGTAACTGTAACAGGGCAAACAGGGGCAGATTAAAACAACGCTTCATACTAAAATATGAGCAATTACGCTTAAAGCCCTGCCTCTAAAACAAGACCACTTTATAAAAGCCTGGTACCTTCTGCAGTTGAAGTAAGTAAAGGCTCCTGTCACTATTTGAGGAAATACATTAAGACGTGCTACTACATGAAACCATGTGAATTCCAGTATAATATTAAATAAACTGTAAATCAGTTCAAAAGCTTGCATGTCAAAATCATTATCAATTAAAATGGTTCACATTATGAATTTTTAGAAAAGCCTGGAATTACCCGTACTGTCAAGAGCCAAGTTCTTGCCGTTTTCTTTTCCCTCAAACATGGGTGACCTGGCAATAGTCTCCATCAGCAGCCTTAAGAATTCCCTTCTTGGTCCTCCTAAATCAACTCCTTCTTCATTTCTCCCCATGTCATCGGAGAATTTTACACAGATCATCAAGTGGGGGTCGTAGGATACCCTTTGGAAGCCCCGCATGGCTCCCTCCCAGACAGCAGAGCGATTTATATTAAATTTGCACTGCTGTTTTGTGCTAATTTTGCTTGACAGTTCCAGCAGTATCTCTTGGACCGGGACCTTTTCTGCACTATAAACACAAAATCAAAAATGAATGATCAGACACACATTGATGTGACATACTTTACAACAACTTGTATTTTGTTAAATTGTTGGTTGTAAGCAACCATTTAATCCAAAACATGAATGTGATAATGTAAGGGATAAAGGATTCATATCAATTATGAGATCACATCATTCTCGAGAGTTATCCTGATCTGTCAAGCTCACATACTATGTGTGTGCTACTCACATTTGACTCTCCATACTGGCAATTATGGCTTGGTTTAATTCCTCATCATCTGAAGAGTCAGGCGGAAGAGTAGCCACGAGTGTCAAATATGAAGCGTAGTCACCACCATGATCAGTTGTGGTACCACTGGTGCCAGGGTTCCCATCACCTCTTGCAAGGCAGCCTCCATCATGACCACTACTGCTAATGGTGTGATTGGAGCCATAGCTGTCTTCATGACCAGTACTAGTACCAGGTTTGCCATCTCCATCATGACTGTTAGTACTGGGATTCTCATTACTCCTCATTACTCTAAACCTAGTAGCAGCCCTGGTGGTGCCATTACTGCTTTTGTCTGTGCGAATCTGAGGACCATCAACTTCAACACAATCATCATCGCTGCCCTTAGTTGCACGCATGCTTAATGTTGATCTGGTAGTAATGGGAGAACAGTCGTCTTCTTCTTTGGAGTCAATCTTAAACAGAGAAAGAAAAAAATACATTTCTTTTTTTTATATTATATTTAGCACAATTTTATTAAGTGGTAAAAAACAAACAAAATCACAAACGTACTAAAAGGGTCCTTGATGGTCTCACATACAGGGCTTTGGTTTTAAAGACCTTGTGAATTAGCATCCCATTCAGCTCCTGACCACCCTGGAGCTTAGGGAACACCAGCTTATTGCCACAAGCCATGAGAAACTGGAGGCTAGAAAGAAGATGGGGATATTACAACAACAACAAAAGCTTTAAGCTATGTAGCACAACAGTGTGTTGTACACTCGTTGTTAGTCATTGTTACTGTGTGTGTGTGTGTGTGTGTGTATGTGTATGTGTGTGTGTGTGTGTGTGTGTGTGTGTGTCTGTGTGCGTGTGTGTGCGTGTGTGCGTGTGTGTGTGTGTGTGTGTGTGTGTGTGTCTCTGTGTGTCTGTGTGTGTGTGTGTGTGTGTGTGTGTGTGTGTGTGTGTGTGTGTGTGTGTAGGGGCGCCACTTTGGCTTCTTGCTCCAATTAACTGTGTGACTAAATCAAGTAGATTTTAAAACAAATGCTGAGTAAATGTTTGTAATAATCATCAAAGTAAGAGGAAAAAAAGAGGCATTTACCTGACATCGTCTGGAATGTGCTCACCAAAGCCATCCCTGATGCGTTCTAAAACAGTCTGGTGGTCCCAGTCCTTCCGTAATTCAAAGGCACTGAGGATGTGTCCATGTTTGTGTAACCATGATTTTGGACCTTGTTTGCACACTACTCCCCATGATTGATTAGGGAGTAGTATTACCTCCTTGTTGAAATGGTCATGCTGCTGTGTCCTGACTCTGAAATAAGAATGTAACAATCAGACCACATGAATCTACCATGAAAAACCACATACCTGCCCTTCCCTTTAACACTGACTCATTAGCTATTGTAGGCTGTGGACAGGGCATGGAAGGTCATAATTTGTCAATTGCAAGGTCAGAGTTTAGCAGCCACCTTGAAATAGGACTGGTGTTTCTGAGTGACATAAATGTAATGTAAAAAGGGGATATGTAATAAACAGTAATTCCTTTATGCTGAGACACAGATGAGAAATAAGCAAAGACAAAAAAGGTGGCATACATAAAAAGTATTTTATGTATAATCAGTATTTTTTTACTAAAGTACTTGACTTAAAACTTAAAATACTGATGGAGGATGTATTTAATCGCAGCAGTGAAGATTACCACTGGTAAATGTATTATTGCTTCAGTGTGGGGCAGAAAATAACAGAGGATTTACAGACTGTAACGACAGTAACAACAGTCAGTAACATTAGTTTAAGACATGGCACTGTTCAAGTGAACAACCAATATGGCCAAATAACAACATTAGATTATGCTTGGTGCAACAGCAGTGCAGAAATGACTTATAACATAATGTAAGTGATGAAGAAACATTTAGTAAATGGAAGTTAGGCTTTGGAGAGAGATATACAGTACAGTAGACATGTGAACTGATATTCGTTTAGGTGAGCTTTAGTTACATTTCAGTGGATAAAACATGTTTAGCTGCAGCTGCCCTCATTTTCATCAAGCGGCATTCACACACCAGGTGAAGAACAGCTGATTTTACTAACTGCTGACGTACCACCACGTGACTCACAATGCCGTATGTTACCATAGCAACCACGCTACAAACAATATACTGTCTATGGTTAGCTGGCACCTACATGCACCTAATTCAACAGTGTACCTATATGGGCCCCCTGCAAGACATACGCAAAGTTTGCAGTAGATCTGAGACTCTTAGGACCCGCGGAAACCCTGTATTAGGGTGGTAGTGAGGGCTCAATCCCCCGCATGATTGTAGTGGCGGCATAAACAGCTAACTGTTTAGTTCACTACCATGCCTTGTTGCGTTGCGTTACGTTGGATTAAACAATAATTTAGAAAAAAAACTATTTATAATTACCTTTTCCTCCTCGTGGATGATGTCCAAGAGCTGAAGCGTTGCGCTTGATAACGCGGCGCACACTCTCTCCGGACTGGAGCTGCAGTTGGCAGTGTCATGCTGCTGTGCTGTCCGGAGGGGAAAAGCGACGCTATGTGACTGTCCAGTGTGTCGCGGCTTGAAGTTGCAACAGTCGGTTGGTGCCCGACTGTTGTCGCATTTGACAAGGTTCTGATGGTCTCCGCTGACGCCAGTACAGTGTGAAGTAACGCTGCTGCCTCGGTTAGGCCGCTTGCAGGCTGTTGGGCAGACATTAGTGATGAGAACAACGTGTCTGACGATCAACACGTGAATCGCGCTGTGAATTGAGCATTTTTGTTGAACGGAAGCCCTTCCGGTTTTACTGAAACACCTTCCGTTTTGACTGAAATGCCTTCCGGTTTTACTGAAACACCTCTCACACACTATAGTGAAATCCTCTCACACACTATAGTGAAATCCTCTCACACACTATAGTGAAATCCTCTCACACATTATAGTGAAATATTTTATATATACATATACATATATTATAATATATATAATTATGTATATATAGCCTTAAGCCTGACACTCATTTGTCCTCCTTTTGAGAAAATAACAAAAAGGTCCGCCTTTTGACACATTACCTTGTTAGATACTTATTGGCTAAAAATGTGTGTCAAAAAAGCTGTGTCAAAATAAGTAATTTCATTGGATACATTTTCGTGTTGTGACCTATCAACACATGGCTAATTTTAATATTCAAATGAGCCATGTGTTGACCACCAGGCTGTCAGTCAAGCTCTCAGTGACAGAGAACTTAATGTTAACTAATGTCGGTTGTTGGACTGAAATTCTGAAAATGCTCATACTTATATGTATAGGCAAAGCCTATACATCTGAAACAGAAGGTGCTGTATTTTTTTTTACCCTTTATCTATCCAGATAAAAACATTAAGAACAGTTTCTGTATGATGTTTATTAGACCTATGTAATCTGAATTGGAAGGGCATGTTGTCATGAGCTGTATCTTGTATATTTATTATTAGCTATGTGGTATGTGTATGCATCTTTATGTAATCTGGTGGGAAAGATAAGATAAGATATTCCTTTATTTGTACCACAATGGTAAAATTCCAATGTTACAGCAGCAAAATGGATAGAGAAAAAAAAAGTATAAAAAACAGTAAGAGTAGGAAAATAATAAATACAAAATAACAGTAAGAATACACAAACAACAGATAACACAAATAGTAGACGCAGCAGCAGTTGCACATGGGCAATAGATTGCACAGTGAATATGGAATGGTATTACACAGCAATTATTGCACATTGTTATTATATATACAATTATTATTTATAATATAATATATATTCATTAATTCTTATTATTGATGCCGAGAATTTTAACATATTAAAATTTAAAATGGGATCATACCAAACAAATATCTATTTGTGTGTCCCTGTGTATGCAAAGTGTCCTCATTTTTGATATGATGGAAAAGGCCACATTAAAACATGAAATAAAACACACAAACTCTCTCAAACAACATCTTATAATTTATAAAGTAAAGAATAAAAGTTAAGGAGTTAAAAAAAAAAAAAACTCAAAGGCTGGAGTAACGTAATAGGCAGCATGCAACTTTCGTGCACACGCACTACTGATCATCTTAATGTGTGTGTGTGTATATATATATATATATATATATATATATATATATATATATATATATATATATATATATATATATATATATATATAAAAGTGTTTCACTTGTATGTGTGAGAGCGTTTCAGTAGTGTGTATGAGAGCGTTTCAGTAGTGTGTATGAGAGCGTTTCAGTAGTGTGTATGAGACTCTCAGTAGTGTGTATGAGAGCGTTTCAGTAGTGTGTATGAGAGCGTTTCACTTGTGTGTATGAGAGCGTTTCAGTAGTGTGTATGAGAGCGTTTCAGTAGTGTGTATGAGAGTGTTTCAGTAGTGTATATGAGAGCGTTTCACTTGTGTGTATGAGAGCGTTTCAGTAGTGTGTATGAGAGCGTTTCAGTAGTGTGTATGAGAGCGTTTCAGTAGTGTGTATGAGAGCGTTTCAGTAGTGTGTATGAGAGCGTTTCAGTAGTGTGTATGAGAGCGTTTCACTTGTGTGTATGAGAGCGTTTCAGTAGTGTGTATGAGAGTGTTTCAGTAGTGTGTATGAGAGCGTTTCAGTAGTGTGTGCGAGCGAATAATCTTCCAGTTGTTTATGTGAGAGTGTTTCAGTAGTGTATGTAAGAGCGTTTCACATGTGTTTGTGAGAGGTAATTCTGAATAATGTCCCTGACGGCCCCTCATACTTTCCGTCGGTCTCTCTCTCCGTGTGCCTGATCGCGTGTCTCGCTCTGAGAAGTCAAGACAGCCCAAATCACCATAAACCCAGCTGTTTTATTTTAAAATGTGTTTATTTTGGTAAAACATCCGGCTGCACTGTGGTCTTCCTGTACGTGATTACCTGCCTGGCTTGACACTCGCACAAGCAATAGAGGAGACGCCGAAAATATGGCTGCACAGATTGGATAACATGTCATGTCCGGTGTGTTCCAGCTGTGACGCCACGTCTCTTGAAAGTCGATGCAACGCTAGACACAGACAATGAATGGGAAGTTTTAGTGATGGCCAAATTGAAACTTATCAAGCTTTGTGAACCTTTTGTTTATTTTCTGAGCTCACTACATGGCGCACTTGGTTTATAGAAAAAGGCTTGAGGAATAGCAATCCAGTATGCTTTCAACCCTTTGATGAACAGAGAGTGCTATCTAGTGGAAAATAAAGAAAATAGTTTTTTTGGGCATTTTTAGGCCTTTATTTGTATAGAACAGCTGAAGACATGAAAGGGGAGAGAGAGGGGGAATGGGCCACAGGTCGGAGTCGAACCCGCAGCCGCTGCATCGAGGAGAAAACCTAAAGAAATGAAATGCTGCTGCCCGCGAACATGTACCTTAAGGTTAGGGAAATAATATGGTTAGGTTTGAAACAAGACTTTGTTTACCATGTGAACCATCATAGTTTAGCATGTTAGCATGCTCAATTCACCACCCCAATCTCACTTTCTGCCTCGCTTCATAAACACATTGCTCCTTGCATTGGCAGTGGATGGTGGCATTGGACCTGAGTCATGCTGAATCATTCAATACAACAGTAATTCTTTGGGATTTTGGGCAAAGAAATATTCTGAGCAAGGACGAGAGGAAAGCATTAAGACGGAAGAAAAAGATAAAGGAAGAAAGAAAGGAGTCTTAAGAGTTGAAGGTGACATATAGCAAAGATGAAGTAGTGACGAGGGGGGAGGAACTAAATTAACCGCTCGAGGTCAAAGAGGATAAAACACTGAGGAGGCTTGAAGTACAAGCAGCTCAGACTAAAAAACATGAGGGGCTTTCAGAGGATAGAAAGTTTACCTGGTAGAGAGAGAGACTGGCCAACCTGGCAACTGGCAATGTACTGTGATGGCTAGGAGAAAAGTGCAGGTGAGTAAGTTGGGGGGAAGTGAGGTGTGCAAATATGGAGAGAGGGATGGAGCGACTGAATGAGCAGGAGACTGGCAGACTGAAAAGGCAAGGCACTGACTGAATAAGGGAATGGGACACGGCTGACTCACAGATAGAGAGAGAGAGAAAGTGGACGAGAAAGAGATTGGGTGACAATTTTACTTAGTGAGACATCGGGTGGAATAACAATCGCAGGAATATGGATGATGGAACAAGAGCCGTGCCGTGTAAAGACACAGGGGGGCAGTGTTGCATCAAACACATACTGTATTTGTTACTGCAATGGTTTGTGATTCAGGCATGTCTTAAGGTAGTTCACATGGTAACAGGTAGTTTTTACAGATAGTTTACACAGTAACACCTTAATTTTACCCCTTCTACTTCCCCCTACAATACATTTCTGATATGCAGCTACATTATGAACCATCCAGACCTCTCAGGTGGTCTGGGACAGGTCTGCTTTCTGTCCCCAGAGTCGGAACTAAAAATGGACGAGCAGGGTTTAGTTTTTATGCACTACATATCTGGAACAAACTCGCAGAAAAGTGCAGGTCCGCTGCAACTGTGAAGCTTCTGTAACTGGTATATAAACTGTTAATAAATGATTTATGTTATGTTACACAACTGAGTAAATTTCATCTGCTGATGAAGGCCATGAGATGTGGCTGAAAGCTACAGAAAAGCTAGTATAAAGACCTTGAGTTAAGTTTGTTTTATGGATCAAACTATTTTTTCCAAGATTAAACTTTAAAGTAGTGATGGCCAAATGAAGCTTCATGAAGCTACGTGAAGCATTTTATTTATTTTCTGAGCCCACTAGATTAATTAAAAAATAGGCTCAAGGAATGGCAATTCAGTGTGCTTTCAACACTTTGTTGAACAGAGAGTGCCATCTAGTGAGCAAATGGTTCACGAAGCTTCATGAAGCTTCATTTGGCCATCCCAACTTTTTTTAATTTTTAAGATAATGTTTTGGGGCATTTTTAGGCCTTTATTTGTATAGGACATCTGAAGACATGAAAGAGGAGAGAGAGGGGGAATGACATGCAGCAAAGGAGGTGAACCCACGGCCGCTGCATTGAGGAGAAAACCTCTACATATGGGCGCGCGCTCTACCAGGTGAGCTACCCAGGCGCCCGGCCATCACGACTTTAAAGCTAATATACTTTCACGAGTTTTGAACATATTTATGAAAGTAAAATCATACCATCTCCATGCTTCATATGAGAGGTTATAATTTTGACAAATACATAATTTTACACCTAAAATGTCCTTATATTTGCTTACAAACAGTGTATTCAGTGTTTATATACTGCTTTTAAATGCTAAATAGCTGGGGTTGAAGTGAAGTGTAAACTGTCCCTTATATGGAAAAATACAGTCAAGAGTCTCTGAGACAAATGCAAGAGCTTGCTTTTTAACTTGAGCCTCCTTAGAAACTCCTGAAGTTGTGTTATAGCTAATTTTGGTTTGAAGAAAACAACCTTATGTTTTAATACAAAATGTTATGTACTTTGACAGACCTGTTAAAACATTTGAAAAGGCTGAATATATTTACTGGAAGCTAAACGGCTTAGTGGTGATTGCATCGTTGTTTGAGTTCGCAGAGTTTCTGTTCTGCCCACCAGCTGACAGTACTTTAAGTTAAACCCCTAAGTACATAAATACCACCGACTTGATCATCTGGATGTAAATTATCTGTGACTGTTGTGTCTTAAAAAAAAGTGAAATAATAGTGTAACTTTCCCCCCTGCCTTTTTGTCTACTGGAAACGCCTACTGGAAAGCATGTTCTTCACACAAATGTTTGGCGGTACATTGGTGTTTACCATGGATGTGTTTACTACTGTTACCAGGCAGCCTGCTTTCCTTTACTTCTGCTTTCTACTTCTTCTCTTCTAGTCTACGTCTTGCTTATTCACAGATTATTTTGTTTGTACGCCTCCTGGTGTTTAGGAGAATACTGCAACGTACAATGCATTGAGCATAAACGTCTCCGTGCATGTCTGTACCTTCTGCGCCATGGTGTCACACGGGAGTACACACAAAGCTTTCCGGGATTTGTGCTCTTAAACCTCCTACACATGATCCACGGTAAAACCGCCAGGTAAGGCGCGGAGCAGAGAGGCAAAGCACAGCGCGGGTATATGTCATCAGCGCGTCTGGAATTGGTTGCGCCTTGAAAAGTCAACGGCAACAAGATCAGAGTTGAAGGGTGGCGCTCCGCCTAGTTAGGTGGCACCGCTCTCCCCTTACAAAAATAATGGAACAATCAGCGCAGAGTAGTTTTACCGCATGTGAAGGCGGATTTATACTTTGTCACCTTACTTCCTACTTTGCTTCTGTCATAATTACTACAGGCACTAGAGCGCTCCACCACTATAAACGTAAATAGAAGTCGTAATTGCTGCTTGAACTAATGATAACAAACTTATGGGGCCTATTTTGGTGAAGGACAGTCTCTTTAAATGTGTTCTTGTAATTGGGATTAAAGCCAGTTCTGGTGCTGTATTATTTAAGTAATTAAAGTTGCAGCACATCTTTTTATACCAACTTCTGGGTCATAAGCCACATTGAGAAATGTTATGAGGGTTGATAGTTCTGGCTTTGCGATCCTCCACTACAGATTAGATGTTCTTTTTTTAAAGTTGTGATAATTATAAAAAGCTTACTTGGCTCTTGTCCCCAGAATATGGCTCTCAAGGCTGTTAAACACAGTTAATTGCGCTAATGACTGGTTGTTCCTATCACCTTCCATCCCCATTGTGCTCCTTGCTTCTTGTGTCTTTTGTCCTGTACTTAACAACCTATTTCTACCCTACTTTTGTACAGCCTTTCCTCTCTTTGGGCACATTGTGCTCAGGAAATGAGTCCTATTTTAAGATAGCAGACGTCAGACTCAAACACCCTCGGGTGTCTTTTTCTCTAAATGGGTCTAACTATTGTAACCTCTGCAATTTCTATGTTAATTGTATGGCCAGATCACAAACTTTGTACAAAACTGGAAAATGCTTATTCATAACTTGAAACCCAAATATCCCGTTTTGGCTCCTGTGTAAAAAGGGTATTTAGGTGGAAACCAAAGCCAAATATTTTCATTTTATATCGCACAAAACAGTGTGAATGTGAACTATGAGTGTTTTCCATTTGTACTTGGAGGACGGAATTTCCGAGGTCAAAGTCGGAGACACGCCCCCTGAACTCGGAATTTCCGAGTTGGGAAGTTGGACAACCTCACAGTTCAACATGGCTGCCCCGTATATAAACAGTGGTGAAAGCTGTAGTAGCATACAGTTATTAGCACTTCTGTCTTTGTGTCTCACTTAATCATTTGTACACACAGTCCTGTCCAACTTCTATCTGTGGACATGTTGTTATGCTGTTTGTATGCACAAAAAACAGCATAATGCGTTGTTATTAACTGGTATTGCTAACAGTGGCTAACCTGGCTAGAGCTAACCCACCAAGAAATATCCGACTTGTAAATGGAACACATTCAACTCGGGTGTGACGTTATTCCCAGCTCCGGCTTCCGAGTTCCAGGTAAATGGAATGCACTATTAGGTCGCTGCAGATAGGAAGCTTGGCTTGTAGAGCTTTTTCCACTTTCAGTTATTCTTTACTGAATTAAACTGAGTACAGTCCGTAGAATAAACTACAAATGACCCAGAACAGAGAAAATAAGAGAGAGAGAGCTACTGTGACCGACTCGCGCCAGCCTTCTTTGCCAGTGTGTTAGCAGAATAGCTCGAGTAATTTACCAGCTAAAGAAGTCCTTACCTCACCAAGCTTCTGGAACCCCTAGTGATGGCCAATTGAAGCTTATGAAGCTTCATAAGCCATTTTCTTTGTTTTCTGAACCCACTAGATATGGCTCTCTGTTCAACAAAAGGTTCAAAGGACACAGAATTGCCATTCCTTGAGTCTTGAAACAAGAACCACCAAGAATATTAAGGAAATGGTTAACGAGGCTTCCTGAAGCTACATTTGGCCATCACTAGGAACCACATATTTTGTGAAAATGGGCAGACTAATTTCTCTGTGCTACTTTCTGATGGGACCAGGCTTTTAATCAGAATATTCACTGTGTAATTATTTACGTTGCATGCTTCCACATTACATTGCTTTCATGTTCTTATGTTACTTTGTATAGCTGAGGTTTTGTAGTACTACACCACAGCAGTTAAAAATTAGAGCGCAGCACTCATGGAGCCTTAAAGAGGATAACACAAAGATGAAGGCTTTTGACAAATCAACCAATTCATTAGTAGAAAACTGCTATCCCTGTGCCCACTTTAGTTTGTGGAGTGGTGAAGCCACTTAAGATCAGAGTGTTATTTAAACAGTTGAGTAAGTGTGTCAGACATGATCTGAAATGTGATGTTTCTCTCTGGAAAGAGAGGACTGATGAATCACAGCCCAACAGAGACGCTGGTATTGTTTTTACCTTTCGAGTCTGTGTGTGCCCCTAGTCTGGCTCAACGCATGTACATTGCTGGGATAAAGCCTGACATCCGATGCCGGATGTCCCTCCCCTCTCGCTATCTCTGCTTTTTGGGCTTAGCACTGCCCAGGACGGTTGTGATTGGTTATAAGAAACACGAACAAGCCAGAACGTTTTTTCCCCCCCCTCCCTATCCCAGAATAGATAGGCGGAGTAGCCAGACCATACTCCAGCGCTGTGGAGATCTGGTAATGTGACACTGCCCAAGTCCCAACAGTTATGGGACCTAAGTTTTCTTACTGCGCTGTACTGTAGGTCTGAGCTGATCAGGTGCTGGGAAAAGTTTCATAAATCTGCACCCCAATTAAAGACACGAATAAAAGAGAGAAGCACCCCAAAGGTGATGTGATTTAAATAACTCCTTTTTAATAGGCAGTGGCTCGGAGGGGTTTGCTGGCAATTATCACTTGTGACCCACAGCAATTATCACCTGCTCCCAGCAGACAAAAGGCAATTTTCAACTAATTGAGTGCTAAGCCACAGGAGTTGTGAGAGCTTGACCTTTCAGTGGTGATTTGGAGGAGGCAGTGGCACATTTTGAGGCCAAAACATCATTCTAAGACTGTGACAATCAGCTTTACCTTCTTGACCTTAATGTTGTGCTGAAAGTCTGGGGACAGAGGTTAATTTACCATAGTACAGTGTCACATCACATCACATCATTTGCTTAGTCAGGCAGATCTAACGGCAGTTTAAATTGCCTATTGTTTTCAACGAGTGCTTGAATGTTGACTTAATCAATTGACTTTGCTGTCTGTCACCAGAGGCTCATAATCCCGATTTTGCCCAGAGTATAAAAACAATATGCTGCATTACCTTTTGCTAGAGATTAGAGAAATTATCCCTTTCAGGCACACATATTATGGACAAATATTTCTGCTATTAGGGTTGCAGTTATTGTTATTGGAGCCAGCTGCTAAAACAAAGGCTAAATAGTATGGACATTGCATTTTTGATAAATTTGGCATCTTAATATTACACTCAGTTTAGAAATTGAAGACTGCTTGTAAACATTTTTTCAAATACTCATCCATCTGCCATGCTGGTCTTGTGTCATGCCTTCCTCTGATGCCTGGTAAACTCAAGTCAAAACTTAAGTTCTCATCGCGGGCAGACAGTAAACATTTGTGCGATCACGAAAATACTTGGAAGATGCAAACCTCTGTCGGATAACAGGAAGCACGCAGACTTGTGTGACCGAGTCACAGAGTGTACAGTGTGCAGAGGGCACTCATGGGGCAATGCAGAAGCATGATACTCTCCATCACTGATTCCTAACCAGGGGTTCTTGTACCCCAGAGGGTACTTCTGCTGTTGCCAGGAACTACGCGCAGAGATTGTGAAGCAGCTCAACTCATTTGAAAAAATATTGATTTGATTAAAAGAATATATCCACATATTACCAATAAGTCAACTGTAACAACAACACACAACCCGGCCTCACGCCAGTTCGTGAAATAGTCACGTTATTTAGATTTATTGATTTGTGTACAGGTCACGGTTTTCTCATTTATTTTGTGTACAGGTCACGATTTTCGAACGTTACCATTTCACAAACTGCCATGACACTGGGCTGCTGGGGACGCAACAATGGGGAAATTAAACGCCACAACGGGGAAATTCAACGCCACACGCCGGCGACAACAACGGGACGGACTGCCACACGGGGACGCGATCCCCGGGCGCAGGGACACAATCCGCGGTCTCTGCGGCACGCAACAACGGGGACATGAAACACCACAACAACGGGACAGTTGAGGTTAGGAAAAGAAGATACTGTCATACAGAGACTGAGACTGAGCCATGAGGCTGGGCTGCAACACAACATGTTGCAGGTATGCACAAGTGTGTGAAAAGTTAGCAAGCAGGCACATAAGTTTAGCTAAAAGTAATGAATAAATGGTAGAAATAACTAGTTAAAAGTAATGACTAAACAGTTCGAATGATTAGCTTAAATAATGGAGAAAATAGCTAGAAATTGAAATAGCGAACGGTTAAAATAGCTCAAAGTAATGGCTTAAAGTAACGTTAATGGATAAATGGTTCAAACATTCAGCCTTTATTCCAAGTAATAGTAGCCTAGAAGGTGTGTAGTAATTTGGATTGCTGACCAAAACAACCTCAATATTGACAGTTCAATTGTATGAGATAATTACCAATATTCACTTTTATATAATGATTAGTGTTATACATTTGGAACATAGATCGGGAATTGATGATGGGCGGGGTAAGTGAGTTTATCTGACAGGGCTGTGGGGGGACTTCGGACCAAAAAGGTTGGGAACCACTGGTGTACATGACAGTTCTGAATCAAGGAAAACTTTGCTGTGATGAGAGGTACGACTGTTATCTAATTTTTATGCTATACATGCTGACCAGGGCATGGCACTGTAGCTTTTAAACACCAGATACCAGTGCATGCACACTCACAGAAAAGTGTTCCAGTTTATAAAAGAACCTGAGCCCCTCGGAAACGTCTGATGGTGTGTAATTGAAAAGGGCATTCTGTGCTAGCAAAGTCTTTCATTTCACCCTAACTGGAGCCAGATGAATGCACTATTTTGGGCGTGCTGAGCGTGCTGAAGGTCAGCGGAGACCATGTGCTTTGATCCTGCCAAGAGATACAGCCTGGTTTATGAATGAGCTTCTGCGGGCCGCTTGCATCAAGGTCCCTGAAGAAAAGAAGTGGAATGCAAACACATCACAAGTATTCATTTTTCCACCATCAACCTCGTCATACCACTAGAGCAGAGATCTTCAACAGTGGGTCCAGGACCCCTAGGGGGTCCTCAGAGTTACTGCAGGAGGGCAACCAAATTACTGTTAATTTCTTTTAAAGTAAAAAATGTCTTTACATGAACAACATATTATTAGCAAATATAAATTAGCCTATGTGAAGAAAAAAAACATTGATAATAGGCTGACTGGCCTATAGGTAAGGTAGTCACTAAGGTATCCATCCACAAATATAGTTAATCCTATGGATTCACTCTGCCACATGTTTAATATTAAACATGATTTATAAAACCATGTCAACAGTCATTATTTTAATAGTTCAGAATCCTATGCACTAAAGTTATGCATGGAGGCTTTAGGCCGCCTTACATGGTATAATAGGCAACCTAATTTTATACAATATGTAGTAGGGGCCCCCACGGTCCCGTCTCTCTCTCAGTTAAGGGGTCCTTGGTTTAAAAGACATTGAAGACCCCTGCACTAGACTATTTTGAAACCGAAAATCATAGAGAAAATTAAGGATTTGTGTGATAGATTGACCTACCCACCATTTAAAGTCCTCAGAAGTTGACTTGTTCAACATAAAAAGCAAGGTATAAAAGTCGTATGGAAGCATTCATTTTAAGTTACAGTGAATAGAAAGCATTGTGATTGTTACTTACAGCAGATATCTTGGTTCTTGCCAGAAAACAACCTGTCACAGCACATGTGTGAGGTGCTAGTCATTCAGGACTGAGTGCAGATGTTTAGGGTCCATTGCTCACGGAAAATAGCCAGCCCAATCATCCTTTCTGTTCTGTGTGGTCAGCTCTGCTCGTGTAGTCTGGCTCGACTGATCAGTGATTAGGTTGTCAATTGCTGACAGTCCCCGAAGCATCGGACCATTTCACTTTAACAATTCAGTTATTGTTTTTCGATGTAAAAAAATAAAAATAAAAGCTAACAATAAAAAGAAGTATGTCAGCTTTTAAAAAGGGAATCTACTCTGTGAATACATTGACTAGCCTTCACTGTCTTACCATTTGAAAGGATGCAGGACATTATTCCATTTCACCTGTTTTTGACCTTTGCTTTCCGCTCTGCAATACTTTAATTTGATATCTGCTATTGACAGAGCTGCAGTTGTCAGGGTTACATAGCTTCTCCTACACATAGGCACACATTCAATACACTTGCATGGAGTAACCCCCTTCTTTTAATACTTCTTTACCTTTTCATACGGATGGAAAAGCTAAAATGCAACGTGGTTCTTTAAAAAAAAGCATCTTTAATTGGTTAGAATGGACAGTATTTGGTTGACAATACAAAGAGGTTGGAGGTGTGTTTTCAGCAACTTTGCCTTGTTGTTTGTCTGCTCTGCGTCATGCATCTCACTCTGTGTATCTATTAGTCATAAGCTCTACTAAGCTTCTCAAGGTTCTTTGGAATGTCTTGCATGGATGGTTTTCTGACATGGGCTTAATATTGGTGGCTCCCAGTGAAATATTTAACCTCTCAGGTGCACTCGTTTCAGAATACATGAGCTCCAAGGCTGCTAACCTTGAGCTGAGCACCGCGTCGAGTATCAAAGGCATATCATTGTGTCTGTCAATCATCGGCAGGTGATGGACAGCGCTGTGTTTATTTTATTGATTAAAATCACTGGCCCCATTCTATTACTGCCAGTCAATCAAGTGGAGGCAAATACAGATTCTGGTTTAGATCGCATACGTCCTAATGTCTTATGAGAAAGACAAAACTCATTCTCACTCCCAACTCATTAAATCCTGACACTTGGTCAGTTTCTTTCAGCGTCAGATACAGACACAACAATCATCCTTTAGCGTCTGTATAGGACGCACCGGGCAGAGCAGTTGCTCAACCATGGGGCTGTAAGATGATGAAACAGGAATTTAATTAAACTAAATGATGTTTATTTTCCTAACCTTTATCTAAATCCTTTACTGCTCAAATTGTCGTCTGCGCTGCGTTCCGGCTGCACCGCGGTTAATGTTTTTCCACCTCAAAGAATATCACGTTGACCGTGGTGTTGTACAGGAGACATATACAATATTGTGGGGGTGACTTCTGATAAATTGACTGGATACTCTCGCTTTTTCACATCCTGCCCGGCTGTCTGATTGCCCTGTGGCTCGCGTGAAAATAGACCTGGGTATCACGTATCTTTAGGGTAGCGGAGATCCGCTTCACGCATGCTTCTGGGAATACGTGGTGAAATATCAAGCATTGACTTGAAAAGCGCCTCCGGATGGTGGAAAATAGGGTTTAAACATCCTTTTTTTTTTTTTTTTTTTTTTTTTTTAACATTGCCATGTGTTCTTATGAAATTACATAACCTATTTTGTAACTTTTCATAACAACAGCCCAGATTTCCCATGACACACTGTATGACTGTATTGTTGATGTATTCTTTTAGCTATTTTCTTCCGGACTGTAAGAACACGGTCATCCATTTGTGCCGAGTCTCGCAGCAGTGAAAATAATTTTGTGCAGTGGAGGGGTGGGGGAGTGAATTACATGTTAGTGTGGGTGCCTATTGATTACACTGGGCCGGGGGTGATTAGAATTCTTTGAAGGGGAAAGACACACAACGGCAGGTGTGGTGATAAAATGCTCACTCTGACCTTTCAGACGGTACCTAAACTGTACATTTCAATCAAAAGTCGTCCAGTGCTGCTCATCTGTCATGTGCAACACACCGGCTTGTATACAACCTGACATTGACAGAGATGTGTATGTGTTTATGGATTTGTGTACTATATATGCACTCTTGTGTACGCGGATGTGTGGGTGCATGGAGTGAGAGCCCTGTCATGCTGAGATAAGGCCGCCTGCTGCCTCAGCTCTGATAATGTCCAACTGATACCCATCTACTACTGCGGTCTCTCATCAATAACTTTCCATCTGTTTTCACATGTCAGATCCTGCCGATTTGAATAATGGATTAATTTGTAATATACTGTGGGCTAAGAAATATATTGTCAGGACCTTATGTCCGTTATCATTTGTTTGTCCATGAAACAATTCTAAAACTTTGCGTGAGAAGATCTTGAGTTTGCAGTTACACTTTTACTCACACCACTCCACTGAAAGAACTGAGAGTTGCAGCGGACCTGCAGTTTTCTGGGAGTTTGTTCCAGATATGTAGTGCATAAAAATGTAACGCTGCTCCTCCATGTTTAGTTCTGACTTTTGGGGACAGATAGCAGAACTGTCCCAGACCCAACGATATAGGTTTCAAATGAACAGTCACAGTTTTAAACACGTCCTTAACGTTGTGAAACGGTCGCAGTTTGGTTATGTTAAGGCACAAAAACTACTTGGTTATGTTTAGAAAAAGTTAAAATCAGATGTTACTTCACGTCCGGTTACACATGTGACATTTGTAAAGTTGAAAAAAAAACTCACCATTTACTTTAATATTCAAACGGGACATGAACCCTGGTCCGGGTGAAAGTCCGGTGTTTGTTTGACCCATCTCTCTCATCCCTCTTATAATTTGTCACATTACTTCCTGAAACAAAACTACTTGGTTAGGTTTAGGAAAAGAACATTATTTGGGTTACAATAAGTGTGTCACTTATATATTGTAACCTAAACCATGATCTTTTCCTACGTAACTTTAAGTTACGTACGTTATGTTAGTTAAGTACATAATGTAAGTTAACGTATGTTAAAATAAGTTGACATTTGGTTTCTCCTGGGCGAAAGTCCCATGTTTGTTTGTTTGACCCACCCATCCATCCTGACCATTCCCTCTGAGTGGACTTTGATTAGAAACATATTTATGATATACCAATAACAATCATAATCCGGGACAAAATACCTTTTCCCTCTAAACGTAATTGAGAATGCAGTTTAGTTGTAAAAAGCGAATGACTTGAATCTTTCATCTGGATCTTTACATTCACGTCAGCAGATGTAATATGTATTTCACTTCCCTCCATGCTGAAGTACCCTTGGGCAAGTAAGGAATCCCCAACTTTCCCAGTGAAGATGTTCTTTGGGCAGCTTTCCTCATTTCTGCATGTGTGTGCATTTTCTTATCATGCCAATCACAATCACAACTCGCTGCCAGAAATATGATTATGAGTCAGTTTGCATTGATAACTATTCATTGATTCATCATCCTTCAGCCTGTCCGTCTGTAATAAACAATGACTGTGCTCACATGAAGCAAAACATATTCTGCGTCTTCTCTGAGGCTGCAGCTGTCCTCTCTAATTCCTCTCCAAACACAGCGACTCAGAGAAGCAGAAATTGATCAGTCTCTCTTCAGTGTATTTACTGTGCTGCGACTTGATTGTCACAGATCAATCCGTCTGCACTTTGAGCTGAGGTCCCAGCATTTGGGAACGTGACTGTATTGCAGCCAAATGGATCTGAAATTGATATTGATCATCTGGTTTGCCAAAGAGTTAACTTTATTCATTCAATAAGAAAGTAGAAAATACAGCAAAGGTGGGGTTTGCCAGTTCAATGTGTTAGCTTTGATGTTTTTTGCTAAGCAAAGGGAAATCTGACTGTGGCGTTTAATGATATCACCATAAAGGTAGAGACACAATTGGTTTTGCCATATAGCAGGACAATGCATTGGCGTACAGTATATCTATACCCTGGAGGACTAAGCTGGGTTTGTATTTGACACAAGTCCTCCTTAGATGCCAATAACGTAGCTTTTGATTTATAGACCAGTTTGGAATTTACTCTTTAGATAACACCACTGCAACACTAGATGGATGTATCATACTGTACATTGTGTCATGTAGCATAGGGTCAAAAACGAATAGGAAGGCAGACTTGTTCTGTGCCAAGGCTTCGAAGCATGTGTCAAGATATCCCAGAAGTTTTCTATTAGGCATCTATCGAGGCTTGTATCGTTTTAGACAAATTACGTCATTGATGACATCTGAAACCTCGCTGCCCGCCCATACAGCGTGACTGGTTTAGGAAGTGGTTCAAATCTACACGGTTGTATTATAGATCCATGATCTAGCCTACACGAGCAAATGCACTGCCCTCTGCCAGGTTAAACCACTGCCACTTTCCAGTTTTAGAATACTAAATATACAGTATTACTATAATAATTGCCCCTCCTGCCATTATTATATTATGTCCAAAGGATTGATTTACACACGTTTGATAGCCACATTCCTTTCAAGACTATTAGTGTATTATACAGTTATGTTATACAGTCATTATATACCACCAGAAAATATACAATATGTTCATATAAAGGGATTAGTGGAAATAGATTTTTTTCTTCATCATTATTTCTTAGCCTTTACTGGTGCAAAATACAGTGTGCATCAGATCAGATTATCTGTATTAGATCTGCCTGTTTCACACTCCCTGACCAACAGGTGGTATTGTGAGCACATGAAGCCACGAGAAATGAACCATTTGGCGAACCAATTTGCTGGAAAGCTTCAACGTTTCAGGAGGCTTCATCTTGCCGTCACTGCTTGAAACTATTAAAAGAAAACTCAAGCAAAACAACAACATCTACTCGTACCAAATGAAACAAAGCATGTGTTAGTGGCAGCACAGCTTCTCTGGCTGGGTTCGGGTAGCTGTAGTTGTTGGCTAGGGGCTGTGTTTGGCGCTGTGGCTGTTGCATGCTCTCACCCAGACAAAGTCTCCAGCGGGTAGTGAGGCAGGCTTTGTTTTTGTTTTTTGCAGTGTAAAAAAATTGAGTTATAGGTTCTATTCATTGTGTCTTCTGCATGGAGTGTGAAATGTACATTTGCATGGCAGAGTGCAGGGGTTTAGTGTGCAGACACTAAATGCAATGTGTAAAGCTTTGGCCTTGTGGAAAGAAGCAGTTCTTAAAATCCTGTCTTTATAAGCAGGACTTGTCAGACAGAAGTTGTAATTAAGGGATCCATTTTGAACAGAAGTGCTTCCCTGTGCAGCAAGAAGTCTTTGTCCCCTCAGCCTCATGCATTAACAATGAAAGCCATCTCACTAATAGGAAAGGAATGGCTGGCATTCTGAAGAGTAAAATATCCAACCTATTCCTGTCACAGTGAAGATTTCCCTTTGTGCTTACAGACTGGACAAAATACTGCAGCTCTTTAAGAGTGTGTTCAAGTGCATACTCAGCATCAAAGGGTCCAACATCTTGCCACTTGCTGTATTTATGTATTTCTCTTATTTTAGAGCATTGAAATGTTGAATAATATGTGTTTTGAATGTTTAATTACTTTACAGTAAAGCTGTTTGTGGGATTTTGGTCAGAATACATTTTTCTGATGGGAAATGGAAGGAAAATAAAAGGGTTGGTCAGACAAGTGGTGAAAAGTGCTCAGTGGTGTTTTAAGCCCTCAACGTCTCCTTCCAGGCAGCACTGCGACTGTTGACTTCAAGGCACCTAACCCTAACCATTGCCTAATCCTAGTGCCTTCCAGGCAGCACTGCCTGGAAGGAGACATTGGGGGCTTAAAACACAGATAAACGTGAAAAGTAGGCCAACTAAGTACATTTACTAAATAACTGTAATTTGAGGTACTTGTACTCATAGGCGCTGATTTATGTTTTCCTCCGTGGGTGCTCACAGGCGCACGTCCTTTTTAAAAAAAAAGTAGTCAAAAAATGTTTGCATTTCAGAACCTTAGGAAATGGACAGCGGCCGACACAAACACACACGCCTATTGACTCGATAATAAAGCCGTAAAGTAGGCCGTCTTTCACCTCAGGACAACGCCACTTCTCACAAATACAGATAGGATTGGAGATGAACACGTAACAGCGATCAGCTTCGTGGGAAATTAAGAATCAATTCCACCTGTCTAGTAGCCTAGGCACACTATGACAGACGCTCCACTTAGCACCAACTGCAATGTTTAATTTTAAATGAATGTAGCCTACTGGCAGTCTGGCACTCGGTGCCTATGCTTGTACTTTACTTGGGTGTTTCCATTATCTTCTACTTTCTACTTCCACGTGTCACAGAGAAATATAGTTTTTACTCCACTACATTTATCTGACAGCTGTTAGTTTGTAGATGCACATTTTACATTCTGCATTCACTGCAAACCTCTATATCTTCACTTCTGAAAGTCTAATTTTCTTAAAACAAGTTTGACAGCTATTTCATTTATTCAACTGGTTTTAGGAATTTATAAAATAAGGTGACATTCTTCTTGAATCTAAAGCAGTGATGCCTTATTCTGTCTTCTTTCAGGGTTGTCGTACTTATTTCTAAAACGTTATTGCAACAAATTATATTGGAAATGGGTTGAAATGACAAAACTAACCAAACTGTAAATCAAAAAAAAAAAGTTTCAGGAAAAGCACTGTCACCTTTTAAAGTAGTCGAAATGAATTCAAACTAACGTGTAATTCATTCAGATCAATTCCAACACATTTAGCATAATGGGTGAGTGATGTCATACAACTGCAATGTGAATGTGAAATTTCTAACAGGTCATTACAGTGTGAATATGTCATTGTTTACCACATATGAACAACATTTTGAATGAATGATTCATTATTACTTAAAAAGATTTTTGTTATTGCTGTAACTCGTCACATAAACATTAGCTCCATCTTCACCAGAGGCCTGTACTACGAATCAAGATCAACATGCCCTGGATTTTTTTCAGTTACCCGGCTTCAACCACGGTCCTGCATAAGCTGTGTTACGACGGTGGTTATCAACTAGTTCAATCAACCCAGGGTTTCCCAATCCAGCGGCACGTGCGTTCACATAAAAGAGGCAGTGTTTGCACAGCACGACCAATCGCCAACATCTACCAGAGCCACATATTTCACATAAGAAGAGCAAACTATAATTCTACATAAATATATAGAACACATACACAGTTTTACAGGCAAAACGCAATACAGTTGCTGCTTCCTAAAACAGGATGGAAAGCTGGCAAAAAAATAGCCGACGCTATAAATGCGTAAATCACAACGCTTACAATATTACTCACCCATCAGTCAGGCACAAGATCTGACCATAATTACCCTTTTGCTTTCCATAAACTGTCGTTGCTTTAGCCTTTTTATTTCAGTTGCAACCCTGGCAGTGGTGAGCGATCGTGAGAGAAATAAAAAATATAAAAACATAATTCAAATCGATGTGTGGCATTGGCACACACCGCTCAACAAGCCGACAAATAGCCTATACGTAATTCCCTCTGCTGAAAATCTATATCTTTCATAAAAATACCCATCAGGGAATGTTAACGGCGTTGTCGGTCTCTAAATGTTTTAACTTTTATGAGCGCACCTCTCTCTCTCTCCGCGCACCGAGCTCCACCTGATCTTCTAAGAACGGTGACGCCGTTATCAATCGAGTATTGATTGGTCAGTAGACAGTGCTTTTACACCGGTTGATCTCTAATCTCCAACATAACCTGCTCCCGAACAGGTTAGGTGTTCAGCATAAGTTACCACAGCGATGTATCCTTGGAACAAGTGATCCACCGTCGTGATATACAAAACCCTGGGTTGAACCTGAAGTAATCTCGTTGATGCCAAATCTTACTTCGTAGTACAGGCCTCAGGTAACATTAAAACCTGCCTATGTTAATAATCCAATTATTTGGTATATTATGAAACACTCTGAAAGGGGCCACTCTGCATAATAAGAACTTTTACTTTTGATGCTTAAAGTAGGCTACATTTATCGGATAACACTTAAGTGATTTTATTTGAATGTGGGACTTCTAGCTGTAATTTAGTATTTATCACGAATCTATGATAACAGTATTGATGCATTTACTTCAGTAGGGGATCTGAATACTTCTTGCCATTTGTCATTGTCGGAATTTCAATTAATTTTCATCTGTCTAATTATCTATTACATAATTTGATAAGATCTGAAAAATGTAAGTTTAAACTAAATTGTGTCCATGTATTTTGTTTACTCCAGGAGCAAATGCATCCAAAAGCAAAGAACAGTCATTGCTGGTGTTTCCAAGCCTTTACCATTTGTCCCAGTTTGCTTGTGTTGCTCCCTTTGGTCGGTCTGAAATCACAACATGATAAATAGTGTCTCCTTGGCACAGTATTAAATGTGTCCTTTGCTCTAATAGTGAGATCTCTAGTGGTGATGCCCCCTGTGATGATGGACTGTCTCTACTCCAGACCACTTGCGATGAGCTTTGGCTAAATGCCTCTCTGAATTGCTGTTGTGCTGCCAAGTGATACAGCAAAGAAGATAAAGCACAATCTACCTAGTTGTAATCTTTGTGTCTTTGGAATATAATACTCTAAATGATTAGAAAAGATACTATATACCTATACACATGCTATAGGCAGAAGGGCAAAGACAAAGTGTAAGCCAAACTTTGGAAGCAAATAAGAGACATAAGTATTTGAATTTTAACAGCCAATGAATACTTAACATTGAAATATTTTACTTTGAAAACATGTATCTGAATGTATGTGGTTTGAATTAACCTAATTTGACAATTTCAATGGTTCAGTGGTTACAAATTCAGATCCAAAAACTCAAGTTGAAAACTGGACAACTTACAAGAGCCCGTCGGTCTCCCTGGAAGTCATCTTTGAGTTTAAATTTTTTTCAACTTTGTGGATCTGAATCTGTCCAATCGAATTTGAGCAACCTGAATCTATTTTTTTTTTTTTTTTTTGAAATTCTGAAACTTGAATTTTTGGATCTGAATTCGTGACCATTAAATAAATATATATATATATATATATATATATATATATATATATATATATATATATATATATATATATATATATATATATATATATATATATATATGTATGTATATATATATATATATATATATATATATATATATATATATATATATATATATATATATGTATGTATGTATATATATATATATATATATATATATATATATATATATGTATGTATGTATATATATATATATATATACATATATATATATATATATATATATATATATATATATATATATATATATTTATGTATGTATGTATATGTATTCAAATTCAGTTTTTGAAATTGCAAATCAGGAAATTTAAATTTTTTAAAGCGGTGAATTCAGAACACATAATTTTCAAGACATGGTTTTCAAAGTAAAATATTTCAATTTTAAGTATTCAGTGGCTGGTAAAATTCAAGTACTTATGTCTCTTATTTGCTTCCATACAAAACACCACTGGGCAACTGTATGGAGGATATACAGTACAGAAGTCCATCACCCAGGCTGCATGATGTGCAATAAGACTGGCAGTGGAGGGTTCCGGCAGTGCAATGAACCAAAGATCCAATATACTTGTAATACTGTACAGAATAAAATGTAACCAGCCAGTGCCGCTATCCACAGACTGGATGCAATGACCAAAATAACCACCGACCACGGTCCCACAAGGCTAATGATGGCTCTGTCTCTGCACCCCTTGGCTCAAAAATATAATGTCTGGGCACCGCGGTGATGCTGAAGCTTGTGTTGCCAAACACCGGCGTGCCATTATCACTGCTTCCAGAGTGGCAGCGAGGCACAGACATTTAGCAGGGTGTCAAACTCGCTGGAGTCCTCCATCAAACAGCAGCGACCAGAATAAAGGCTCTGTCAAAAATACTGACAGCTGTAATATTTCACCTGGCCCTGGAAGCCATTCCATCAGCCAAAACACAGACGCAGAGAAATATTTCTTCTCTTTACCCCCTCCCCCTTGTATGAATATATATGAATATTTTTTTGGGGTTATTTCCTACACTGTTGTTGTCATTGTCAGGTCTAATGTGGAGAAAGTTATGAGAGCAATTTTCTTTTATGCTGCCTTTTGAGGACATTTGGAGCGAGGATGATTTAGCAGCAGAATATACGTTTTCTCATACGTTTTTTCTCTTCCATTTTTATTCATTATACCGGCTTGATAAAGTATTTTCAATATTGGCTAATTGTGTCCAGCAAAAGATGAAAGCGCCTTCAAAGTGTGACACCACCTTTAGCTGTGGATGTTATGTAAGGAACTTTGACATAATTCATAGCATCTGCACAGAAATACTAGCCTGACAAGCCAGACCCACATCAAGATGTTGGGTCTGGGAACTCACCATTGACGGAGCTCAATCCGAGGGGCCGGATAAACTGTTGTCTTTCACATTCCCTCTGCACGCAATAGGATAGCTCTACAACCAGCCAGAGCAACGAAGAAGGTAGCAGAGCTAGTTGATAGATTAAACTTTTGCCGTATCCAGTCGGCTAGGGTGCGTCTAGATTTCTAGGCTACAGAAATACAAGGGCACAACTGCAATTTTTAATCAATGTAAGTAAGTCATACATTCACATTAATGTCACGTTTCGAAACTGATTCGATATATGGCTGAGCTGCATTTAGTCTTTAAAGGACCGTTGCACCTTAGGCATCACTTACTCTAATTTCTGGGTTGAATATCACCTTTGAACACCTTTAACTGTGACGCTGCTGTCTCCTTCCTGAGGAGCAGACAGCGGCAGAGTGAGAACTACGGTGGCCGACAGGGGCAAACGCCCTGCAACTTAAGAAAACACATGCAAACAGACAAAACACAAGCAAATTAAGAAAACAACTTCACTAATTTTACAACACATGTGCAGCGTTGAGCAAACGCTCTGCAAATACACACAACCAAATACATAAACGCGCTGCAAATATGAAACGATGCAGAAAGAAAAGCACACAAAAAAACGCAGCATCCAGATTACACAACGGAAGTTCTCCAGGCCTCTAGAGGGAGCAGCTAGTGGAACAGCTTGAGAGAGAGAGAGAGAGAGAGAGAGAGAGAGAGAATTAAGTCTATGTTTGAGATATGTTTTGGTGGGTGTGTCTCGGCTCAGGTCACAGGTGATACTCAAACAGCAGAGACGTCTGTAAACTCGTGGTGATAAAACATTTAAAACTGCATCAGCGTTTAATGTTGACGTTTGTTTAAGCCATAATACATGAGAGGGTTTAATTTCGAGGTCCGAAAGGTGCATCACTGAAGTGTAGGCCTCCTCAAGTGTAATATTGTGATTATACAACAAAATAAGTGATCAATATGTATTCATTTTGTGGAGCAATTCGCTCTTGAAATACAAAAAACAGACAGGATTTATAGTCTCTCCTTGTTTAGTAAACCAGACAATTTACTGTGGGATTTATCAAACTGAATAAATCCCGCTCGCACATATAAACCCAAACTGCTTTGCTAACTCTGTGTTCCAAATTCAGATCCAAAAACTCAAGTTGAAAACTGGACAACTTACAAGAGCCCCGTCGGTCTCCCTGGCAGTCATCTTTGATGTCTAACTCAAACGTGTTGTAAGTAAGACATCTGCTGAAAGTTATTGTATTCATTAGCATGATTGCCGTACTGTTTAGTTCACAAACATCCAACACACCAAAGTACAAAGACATAGCGGACCAGATGCAAGCTTTTATTTTGAAAAGCCGAAGCTCGGGGACGGCACCAGCCGGGAGGGCATGAGACGGGAGCATAGACTGTATATTATTAATATATTATGTTATTAATAATAATAATAATAATAATAATAATAATAATTTAATATGCAGTCTATGGAGTTCTCCAGGCTGCAGCCATACCCGACTCTAATAAAAAGGCAGAGTGCTCTCTCCCCGTGGGGTTGAAAATCAAGCTGTTCCACTTAGCTGCTCCGTCTAGAAGCCTGGAGAACTTCCGTTGTGTAATCTGGATTCTGCGTTTTTTTGTTGCATTTCTTTTCTGGGTTTGCGTGCTTTTCTTTTTGCATCGTTTCATATTTGAAGTGCGTTTATGTATTTGGTTGTGTTGTGTGTATTTGCAGCGCGTTTGCTGAATGCTGCACATGTGTTGTCAAATTAATGAAGTTGTTTTCTTAATTTGCTTGTGTTTTGTCTGTTTGCGTGTGTTTTCTTAAGTTGCAGGGCGTTTGCCCCTGTCGGCCACCGTAGAGAACAGACAGGGGAGATGTCTTGGTTAGGGTCGTGGATCATTTTAAATGTATGTCACTCCTCAAGTCCTACCACTTGAGATATGTCACTCCTCAAGTCCTACCACTTGAGATTGTAGCCAGCCATTTATCTTAATATATATTGAATTGTCCGTTTTTCATGATAATATGGTTTTATAATTGGAAATATCTCCTCCTCTTCGGCAGCGATTACATGCAGTGTACCTCAAGGTTTGATTTTAGGGCCAATTTTAGTCTCTTTGTACATGCTCCCATTGGGCTCCATTCCTCACAAACATAACATAGCTTATCACTGTTATGCTGATGACACTCAGCTGTACCTGCCTCTAAAAACAGGTGATACCAACTCTTTAAAGTCCCTTTTTCACTGCCTGAAAGACATTAAGTGCTGGATGGCTAACAACTCTCTCCAACTTAATGAGAGTAAGACTCTCATTAACTTTAGCCTCCAGTGTGCGCCCTTTTGCCAGAAATCTAGGTTTCATCTTTGACTCAGCATTACAATTTGACAAACAAATTTGTTCTGTTGTCAAATGTAGCTTTTTCCATCTCAGGACTATTGCTAAACTAAAATCCTTCCTCTGTCGTAAGGACTTGGAGACTGTTATTCATGCTCTTATTTCGTCGCCTAGTGACTACTGCAATTCCTTTATTTTCTCTCCTTATTTGATTGTTCCTTTCTTCTGTCCTTTTTGAGACTGTCATCCCCTGAAAAACGCCCACACCTATGACCAATTTTTACGTTTCTAGTGGTGGCACCCTCTAGTGGCCGTAGTAGTAATGACTGGAGCAAAGCAGCGTAAAAGACGCTTAAAATCACCTTTACGGTCAAAACTGCGATAAACGTTCTCAGGTTTAAATATGTGGTCGTATTTACTTCCATAGTTAGGTGCGCAGATTTATGAAACGCTCCTGTGGGTCATTATATTATTATATTGTGGGTTCGAATCCCACTGTGATACATCAACCAATGTGTCCCTGAGCAAGACATTTAACCCCTAGTTGCTCCAGAGGCGTGCAACCTCTGACATATATAGCAATTGTAAGACGCTTTGGATAAAAGCGTCCGCTAAATGACATTTAATGTAATAATGTAATGTATTAGAGGGTAGGAAGAAACGACCCATATAGTCGTATGGTTTGGAGGACTTCTTGGTCCTTTAATAGACTATGTTTTTTATTTATTTATAAAATTATTTTTCTCTTAGTATGTATTGTTGAATAATTGTAGGGAACTCAACATACCAAGCCCCCTAAAGGGATTCTGGGTTTCCTTTGCATGCCCTTTTATATTTGATGTCTCTTAAATGTATCATTGTTGGGTTGTGCTAAACAAATCAAATCAAATCAAAATGGCTGTGCCACTGGCTAACTGCTGAAAAAGTACACAATATTGACTCTGTGTACATCCATACTAATGCATGCAACATGCATGCTACCAATCTGTCAGTAATCTACCATCAAAGTGCAATGAGGACTGAAACCATAATCTATCATTTAACACGGTCATACTGATGGTAGGCTAATGGCTGCTGAAGACCTGACACTGATTGAGTGGACCAGGGGAATACTGTAACTCATTCATATGCCACTTCCCTTTTGCATTACATTATAGGTAAATGTATTTACATAGAGGATTCCAACAACAAGGTGATTTAAAATGCTTTTAAAAGGTTAAAACAAAACTGCGAGGAGTTCTAGATACCCTGTGGAATTTTGTGACGACCTTTAGCTCTATGGAGCAATGTTTTAAAGTGATGATATTATGCTTTTTGGCTTTTTTACTTTCCTTTATTGTGTTATATATCTTGTTTGTGCATGTTATAGGTTTACAAAGTGAAAAAGCCCAAAGTCCACCCCAAAGGGACTTACCATCTCCAACAGAAAACACTGTTCACAAACTGCTCCAAACAGCTCTAATGTAGTCCAGCCTTTACTTCAGAGACAAACGTGGTCACTTTGGAACACACGTTATAATGCTCGCCTAGCTGTTAGCATGGCACGCCCTCATACTCTGCAACTGACAAGCTAGCAGTGCTTACTTAGGTACTGCGCATGTGTGACTCCTAACAAAGATGGTACAGAAGTGAGATGTCTCACTCTGTAGCTAAAACAGAGAGCTCAACACAAAAGGTGAAAAGAGGAGCTGCAGCAATGTGCAGTACAACAAAAATATGGTGTTTTTTTAAAATGAAACCATGTAAACATATTCTGGTACAACCTCTAAATACAATTATGAACCTGAAAATGAGTATAACATGAGCACTTTAACAAGTTGGTCTCCATTTACACATTTTCCTGCCCCTGGTTTCACAGGGTTGCACTTATTGACCAATGGTGGCTGTAAGGCGAGAAGAAATATAGCCCTAGCCCTGCGCCAACAAAGGCAGCAAAGAAGAAGATGACTCACAAGAAAATGGATGTAAATAATGAGGGATTTAAGAGGGACCTGTCATATATTCAAGCAACAGCACACAGTGGCCACAGGCCGCGTGTGTTGTAATTATATCACAACTTAGTGACTCTGTTCGGCCCTTTTCTGTTTTCTCCGTTTTCTCTTTTTTCCCCCTTGTTCTGTGAGGTAAAATTACTATTTTTGTCAAAGGAGTCTGGTGGCTTTAAAGAGAGCAGAGATACCAGCTTCATTTCCCTGTCGGAAAGGGCTGTCTGACAGCAAGGTAACGCGATGAAAGAATTCTAAATATAGCGTACACTTAAAGTGATACATTGCAGATTTTAAACAAGCTCTGTGGCATGTCCACAGCTATTAGTTTGTTAGTCTCACGCTATTTTATCAGATGCGGAGTGATACTTATTGTGCAAAGGAATTTGAGTCATAGTTGTTATGGTTATTATATCATGTCTATCATTGGGTAGTTTGATTTGAGCTACCCGCTTTATGAATAATGTTACAATGTCGGATGTCAATGTTAAACATGGCCCAAGCTTAAAAAAATTAGGTAAACATATGTGAAAGTAATCCCTGTGAGCAAAAACCAATCCATGCCGGATTTCTTTATATGGCCATCTGCTCCAGGCACGCAACTGCAGTGTTTCAAACTACATGGGGCGGCTGTGGCTCAGGTGATTCGCCTATCAATTGGGAGGTTGGTGGTTCGACCCTGGCCCTGCAGACTTGGGCAAGACACCAAACCCTGAGTTGCTCCTGATGCTGCACCATCGGTCTGTGAATGTTTATCTGATGAGCAGGTGGTACAGCAGCCTCGGCCACAGTGAATGAATTTGTGTGAATGGTTCCTGTACTATGTAAAAGCACTTTGAGTAGTTGTTAAGACTAGAAAAGCGCAATATAAATACAGTCCATTTATATTCTATCGCCAGAGAAACTGGTAATCTTGGTTGCTGATGTTAATTTCCGGACCTGTAGCCCCCTGTCTGAGAGACGCTCTGTTTTATTGCCTATCTCTTGATCTCTGTGATTGGTCAGCGTTTCCGGCTATTCATATATCATCTTTTATATGGTCCTCAGTAAAAACAGGTTTGAACCTGAACGTTAAAAAATGTAAATTGTTTACTTGAGGTCGAAAAACGGGCATCAGTCAAAGGCATGGAGGCAGGGGAGATGAGGCGAACTTATCCAATATTGGATCAGGCCAGAGAGCAGGAGTCCAAGAGGCAGGCAGAGAAAACAACCGTAGCACTGAGGCAGAGGCACAATAGACGATCTGATGGGGAATGAATGGAAGTGGGCTGCCATATACAGTATATGCTACTGGGCTGATGGGGAGCTGGGAATAGGTGAGGGGGGGGAGGACAGGTGATGGGGAATGGTGGAAACACCGTGGGGTTACTGCAGGGGAGGGAGAGGCAGGATCTGAAACGACTGGAGAATTAGTACATGGCAGCGGAAAAAGCACACAAGGAAAATGTAAGACTATAGGACCTGGCTGATATGTGACAGAATGTGTTTTGGTGAGACACACTAAATATATAAACATAACTTAAGTGTTTGCTACCAGGTCACAACACTGGCAAAGAAACATTCATTCAGTCACCCTGTATTCATCCTCGAAAGATCATTAAGGGGCAGCCTTCATTTGCAATGTCATTGAGTCAAATTACAAAGACGACAACAAAATGACAACACAGAAAAGAAAACTTTCTGAATTGGATAAATTATTTGATAAAAAAAAAAAGTTAGGATAATACAGATGCAAAATAAAGTATAAGTATGTAAAGCAAGTACAAGTAGAAGTTTTGCAAGTTTAAAACCAGATTTCTAAATTGTCTACAAGGTACAAGGCACATAGGTCTTCCAAGATGAAGATAAGACACTGGATTTGGCTAACTCAACAGCTGATAGCCTCATGTTAGCTTCTGATAGCAATAACGATATCTTAACTATGTTTTCTGTGTGCAATAACTGTGAAAAATATCTACTGTATATTCACAAGTAGTTTGTATACAGTGTAGGTTTCCTGTGCACTTTTGCAGTTACAACGGTATTAATTTTAATGGTGTTTTCTCTTTTATATTGTTCTTCTACTTCATATTTGATTCACTTTTTATATTCATATAGATTTATATTTTATTGTATTTTAATTGTTTTTCTTCATACTTTTTTGTAGTGCTGACTTTAAGAGCAAAAAAAACTCCAATGTACTTGTACCTGTGCAAATGGCAATAAACATATATTCTATTGAAGTGAATGTGTTTCTGCACCAAACATGGACTGTGAATTCTTTTCTCACCTCGTATAGTGTAGTTTCTCTACAAGGGATTTTTCAATGGCCGGTTTGGACAGAAGCAATGATTACAGCAATGCATAACTTTATGTACTCTTTTAAAGTACATATCAGCAATGCTAAGCAATTATGCCTGTGGTGACGAAGCCTATAAACCTAGTGACAGCAAGTGTCAGGATCAAATGTGCTTTATGGCTGGTTGCATTACTTTGCTGCATGTTTAAGTAAGCTTCAGTTTTCTGAATTGGACATATGGTCTAGCTAGCTGTCTAGATTTACCCTGCAGAGATCTGAGGAGCAGTTAACCATAGTCCTCATGAATCGACCAGTTTAAAATTCCAACACAAAGAAAGCGAAAGGTAACGGACATCCGGCCAAAAAATTGAGGCGCATCTGGCGGAATTTCTGGTGGCACTGGACAATCCTGGAAGTGGAACGTTGTGGATATAGACTACCCAGGGCTTAACACTACTTCTTTCACATATGCAGCCGTAGGAGTTTCCATTTAAGATATAAAGCAATTAATTTAGCATTAGTGCGTCGAAACATAACGCTTCAAATGAGATATACACTACCGGTCAAAAGTTTGGGGTCACTTAGAAATTTCCATTCCATTCCATTACAGACAGAATACCAGCTGAGATCAGTTGCATTGTTTTTTTAATCAGGGCAAAAGTTTTCAGATTACATTATGTGCTTACATAATTGCAAGAGGGTCTCTAATGTTGTAGACAGAAGTGGCTGAAAAACAGCTTGAAATCCATGCTTTTTGGTCTAAACGTCATACCCAAATTAAAAGTGGTATAGCTCCCATATACTTTGACACTCTGGGGTGTTCCTGATATCATTGGAAAGGTAACACTCACATTGTTGTTACAGAGACTAGAATGGAGTTTTTTTTATTTTCATCCAAGTCATACATCTGTAAAATGATTAGAATACACTGCTGTAAACACATCTGGTGAGATACAGACAAAACAAGGCCATAGCCACATGTCTCAGCTTACTACAGAAAAAATCCAGAAGCCAAAAGACTCAAAAATGGATTTTATATGAATTTCTTTCTACAGATATGTATGTGTTTTTTATTTCCATTTGAAAAGTGCAAAGAAAAAAGCCAGAAAACTACACTTCTCAAATACACAAACACACCCACATCAGTCACCTTTCCAATGATATCAGGCACACCCCAGAGTGTCAGAGTATATGGGAGCTGTACCACTTTTAATTTGGGTATGACGTTTAGACCAAAAAGCATGGACTTCATGCGTTTCTTCAGCCACTTCTGTCTACAACAGTCGAGAACCCTTTTGCAATTATGTAAACACATAATGTAATCTGAAAACTGCTGCGCTGATTAAAAAAACAATGCAATTGGTCTCAGCTGGTATTCTGTCTATAATGGAGTGGAATGGACATTTCTAAGTGACCCCAAACTTTTGACCGGTAGTATGTTTGTTTGTTTGTTTGTTTATTTATTTATACACACACACACACACACATACATTGCAGGACTGCTGTTAATCAGCCCCTTTCATCCATTAGACCAGCCGCCTGGCAGAACATTACCGCTCTACCTCCGGCTGCCTTTACTAATTAAAGAGTCTCAGTAATTGAAGTTTCTATTTTCACCTGAGCTCTCCATATATTGGCGCTGGCGTGAATTAAAGGGTAAAGTCAAAGGACACCCAGTTGTCACAGCTACTAGACCTTTATTTTAAAGAGAGTAACAGCAATGAGGTCAGATGAATGAATGCATGCTTAGGCCTGCTGTTTTATTTCTCACGCCTCTGCACTCGCTCCTCAACCATGCTCACTCATTATTCCTTGCGGTCCTGTCCGGGGCTGTCACGATTTTCAAACGTTACCATTTCACGAACTGCCACGACACTGGGCTGCTCTGGAGGATGCAACAACAGGGAAATTAAACGCCACAACGGGGAAAATAAACGCCACACGCCGGCGACAACTATGGGACGGACCGCCACACGGGGACGCGATCCCCAGGCGCAGGGACACGATCCGTGGTCTCTGTGGCACGCAACAACGGGGACATGAAACGCCACAACAACGGGACGGTTGAGGTTAGGAAAAGAAGACACTGGGAAAGGAACCGTAACACGCAGGACACGCCGACAACAACGGGACGGTTGTGGTTAGGAAGAGAATAACGCAGAAAGGAACTGCAACACGCCCGGACGCGATCCCCGCTCTCCGGGGTGAAAGTCCTGTGTTGTTTGACCCATCCACCACCCTGACCAACCTCCCTATGCAGATTTTCTGCTTCTCATACTACTACCTACCGTTGTCGCGCTGTGATCACGAAATATGCTTCCCATTAAATTAAAATGTACACAAAAAAAAAGACATAATCGTGTCCTGTTCACGAATCAATAGATTCAATAACATAACCATTTCACGAACTGCCATGAGACTGGGCTGACCTTTGCCAGTACACATAAAGACACAGCTTGACATCTGTGTCTGAATGTTTTCACCACCCAGCTGACTGATGCTATAGGCAGGTCAGCATTTGTGAAGAGGAGCTGTCGGCTCACTCCCCTGATTGATTCACGGTGACGCAGCGCGGAGATTTGCAGGCAGTGCGTTCAGAGACTATCCCCAGCATGCGAGGAGAATTGCATTAGAAAGAGATTAATTCAATTCCATCTCAGACAAAGGTCTGCAGGAAAACAAACCATTGATCTTCCCAAGAGCAAAGAGAAGCTTCATTCTTTAGGAGTTTTGTCTGAGGATTGGCATGTGGTTTACTAGCCGAAGACAAAATCATCCAAGTACACGGCTCATTAAATGTGTGAAATCCTTTTGACATATACTCTCTGCAACTATCACACACTCTGCGTGTACAGTATGCAGTGGTGGAAGAAGTATTCAGAGTGGTGTTCATGTGTGAGACAGTGCATAACTGAGTTGCCCTTGTTTGTCTTTTCGTGAAATAGGCTCATTGGTTAAAATGTCAAGAGCATCAGTCTCCTGAGATAACAACATAGCCATGCTGAGCTTCTCAGGGCAAGGGCACCTTTATCAGCATTTGTATTCTGCATTGAAAGAGATTGGCTCTAATCAAATGACATCATTGAGACGTTTTTGTCTCTCAACATCATCCCAGACATGTCTGCAGCAGGACACAGCTGCAGAGGAAAACTAACAAGAAAAACTAAGCCCGTTTTAAAGTAGCCGTTCTAATTCAGCTAATTGAGCCTTCACATCAACATTGTTATAGTACTAATTTAAAATTTCAAAAGCTCTGTGAAAAATGTATTTTCAACCGGTGCCATTGGCAGCAAACAACCTTGGAAATTGGAGTTTTGCACTCGAATTTGAAGTATGATAGCGTTTTCTCTACAATCAAATGAAAATGAATTGGGGTAATGGAAGGTTGCATTTTAATAGTACCAGGGGTTTTTTAAGGGTGGTTTTCTGAAATAAGTCAAAATGATCTAAATCAGGTAGATTAGAAGATTGGTTACATTTGCATGAAAATGTCAGCCTTAAAATCTAACAGCTTTGACTAAAGTATTAAAGCTTCTCAACAACTCTAATATGCACAACTTGAACTGTACATCAGCATTTTCTACATCTTATTTTACTGTTGTCTATACCTATTTCTTTATTTTTCTCAACATAGCTGCACCACTGTTCATTTCGACATAGAGAATGTGGCTGTTTCAGGGAGATTAATTATTGTAATTTTCTGCTAAGAGATAGAGGAGCAAATAGTATCTTCATCATTAATAATGTCATGTTTCAATAGATAAACAAATTGAGCTAGCAAAGTAGACTGGATAATTGTCACAAACGAAATATGTGATATAGGAAGTATTTACATTTTTGGCCATTTCAGCCTTTAACAGAAAGGACAGCTAGAAAGGGGAGAGAGAGGGATGACGTGCAGGAAATTGTCGTAGGTCGGACATGAACCCTGGACCTTTTGCGTTGAGGAATACACCTCTCTATATGTGCACTTTCTCTATCCACTGAGCTAACCCAGCCACTATAGGAAGTCATTTTAAACAACGGCCTTCAAAACATCACACATATACAGAAAACTAGGTCATATTGTTTTACGAAACAACTGAAATTGCGACGCATAAATCCAGCAGGACTCCGTTCCAGACTAATCAAAAATCAGCCGAAGAG